>JANHFX010021611.1:0-67419 GCA_027560015.1 Chloroceryle amazona | reverse complement strand
GGGGGGTGTTATTTTGTTTTATTTTTACTTTATTTTTCAAGTCCTTTTCACCGTTGTGGAAATGACCCATATAAGCAGAGAGGACTAACAGAGGACCAGGAGTGACAACTTTCAAGTCCTGGATTAGTGAAGTAATTGGGTACTGCTGCTCTTGCCAGAGGTTGTCGTATTAACTGGAAAAGGTTATAAAGACTTTAGCAGAAAGAAGTGCCTACATAAGAGAGATAAATTTGGTATTTAAGAGTGAAGAACATGCAACATCCTGAGCAGTGCATGAGTAAACAGCCTGGAAAATTACAGAAGCAAAACATTTTTATTTTTTCAATTTAGTAACGGAAATTTAGAAAGAAGGTTGGCAAAGTGCTTTTGTTCGTAGCACTCTAGCTGCAGATCTGGTTTTGCGAATGGGTACAGTTTAATGCTGTCTTCTAAAGCTGCAGCTGGCAGCAGCAGTATGGAAGTTCATAGCTTTCTTTACCAGTAGCAGAGAGAAAAACAGATAAGCATTGCCTGTTTGTATCACTTGTGCCTCTTTCAGGCTGGTGAGTGCAGTCTCTAGAATCAGCTCGATTGAGTTGTGTAGATGCCTTGGAAAGCAGCAGAGAAGTGCAGCGCGGTAGTGAAATCATACAGCAGATGATGTTTTCGTTCACTTAAATAAACTGCTATGGCTTTGTGATCTGTGATAGCGCAGTTGCTTTTCACTCAGAGGTTTGGGGTTTGGTGGCTGCTGCATTTTTCAAGGCCCAAGTTTTATCTTCCTGTGAGGCTTCTCAGAATACAGTCCGGCTCAGTGTCTAACATCAGCATAGTACTTAAATGTTAAAACACTTGAGTCCATCCCAATTTCATTTTTCTTTCCTTTTCTTTCTCTGTTCTATAGGTCGCAGCGAAATACTTTAAAGCTGTTTCCTTTTTTTAAATATATTTCCTTCCAATCTCTTCAGTTGTTTTTCCTGCCTTTAAACATTTCCTTGCTGATTTCCACATTGCTTTTGTATTAACTTGTTTTTTTTTTCTTCCTGCTTTATGGTACTTTTTCCATATTTGTCTCAAATCTGTCCTCTAAAAGTTTTCTCCCCCAGTCCTTGGGCCACCATTTGTGCTGGGAACTTGGATTTTGTGTTCAGTTTTTGACTGTTCAGTAAAATTGACCTCTGCCCAAATGCCTGCTACACATCTTATGAACTGTTACTGTGTAGGTACTATATTAAGTTAAATTTATAACAAAAAGACAGTGTTTAAAGCTGGAACCTCCAATGTATTGTATATCTCTTCCTGTATTTGTTTTAGATTATGAAATACATAATATTTGGTCTTTGATCTTAGTGTCTTTGTGAGGAAAAAAACTTCATTTTTCCCACTAGATAAATAGCTTTGGCCAGGATTTGCAGGTGGATAGGCAAATACCAATATTTTTTGTTTCATTTTTCAAGCAAGGCCAGGAAAGTTGTCCTGAAATGACAATGAGACAGTGACTTATGGAATAGAGTTGGAGTTAGAACTTGTGGACCAGAAATGGCTGCCTTCAAGTCCTGGGTTAGTGAAGTAATTGGATACTGCTGTTCTTGCCAGAGGTTGTCATATCAACTGGAAAAGGTTATGAAGACTTTAGAGGAAAGAAGTGCCTACGTAAGACAGATAAAGTTGGGTATTTAAGAGTGAAGAAGTCAGAGTAATTTCTGAGATCAGGTGCCTTTCTTTTATCACATATTCCAGGTATCCTTAGGATTTTCCATTTAAGGCAATCCTGAAAAAAAAAAAGTTTGATACAAATGGGATTTTCTGTTAGTACTGCTGATAAGAGAGGGACTGTCACCAATCAGTGTGCTGTATGTCTGAATCAGGCTGTGGCTGCTGAATTGTTTCATTATCCCTATATGCTCTGTTTAACTTTTGAAGGTGAGATGCTATGTGACAATTATCTACCATCTAAGTAATGCAAAAGAATAGCATGAGACATTAGCAGGAGAGACTTAATCATTTTGGACACCTAGGATAAATCCATGATGATAGGAAGAAAGGGAGGGAAGCAAGAGGATTTGGATTTCAAAGAAAGGTACTCGAACTAAAACTACAAGTATCTAAAAAAGTGCACTGATATTATTCTCTGCCATCCACCATTCAGTAGCATCTTGGTCTCCCCATGTGCTCAGCTCTCCTTTGTCACTGCACAGTGCCTGGAAGAGTCCTACCGGAGTCTGAGATGATATCTACAGCATATTGTGCTGCAGGTTGGTACCTCTGCGGTGAGATGCTGGGCTGGGTGTACTCTTGTTGCTGAAAACTGTCAGCTGCCAACAGCTGCATTCTGCTCTAGACAGACCCTGAGGTCTTCGAAGAGTTGGTGCAGACATTGAATGTAAAGCCAACGTGTTGACACCAACACAGAAGAAAGGTTGGAAGGAGTTAAGTGTAAGGAAAATTAAATGGATAATCACTGTGACATCACATTGGTCATTGCTTAGTTTTTGCAGTGGCTGAAGTCAGCTTCCCCATCTTAGTTGTTTCTTTTCAGTCTGATATCATCAACCTGTCTTAAAATAAAATTTAAAATATATTTTATTTTGTTTTCTAGTAAAGGCTATAATAGAAGTAAATCTGCCCTTCAGCAGCAAGCTCTTATTGCATCTAATATTCTAACTTTACATCATCTCAGCCTAATCTCTTTAGACTTTGATTGCATTTTCCAGCTGTAAGCACTTGCTTTTAGCAAGCTTTCTAGATTGATATTTCAAATGATCTGCCTCTGTCAACTGTTTTTACTTTAAATTTACTTGCAAAATCCTTCCAGGTGTACTTCAAATTAATTGGTCTGCTTGCTATCATCTTAGGTGCACATTTATCAGAGAAATGATGCTTTATTTTTGATGAGGCTTCCCAAACTCTAGGAAAGCAACATTAAAATATGACAGGATGACATATCAGCTAATTGTAATGCAAAGTTTATTCCTTGTAGTTGAGTTAATGATGGATGTCTTGGATTGGGAATACAATGTTCTGTAAAGGAGCTGTGTATCTGTCCAGGCTGCTTCCTGCAATCTCAAAAAATGGTGAAGGATAGATTCTAGCATTTTTGTTACATCCTTAAATATTGTTGGTTTTTGTGTAATGATCCCTTCAAAACTCAAACCCCATTTATTAATGCTTCAGAATGCCCTGCATTTGTGATAGTGTCACAGTTTAGGGTCAGAGCAGCCCCTTAGACCAATAACAGATGCTCTCTGTTAACCCCTCTGCCTCCCCAAAGGGGAAGAGAAAGGGAATAAGGGAGAGAGACTTAGCAATTAGAAAAGGAAACTAGAACAGCTTTAATGAAAATAATAAATAATAAAAATAGAATATGTGCAAATATATACAAACCCAGTATGGAACCCAACCCTCAATTACATCACTGTCACTACTGATGCTGTGGAGCAGGCACCAGGGGAGTCCCACATTGGGCCCCACAGCAGATGGGAGCTGTGTTCAGGAGCTGGATTCTGGTACCTTATTCAGGGACACACTGATTGGGATCGAAGGCAGAATGGACAGAGTTCTCCCTGGGTGCTCTGAGGAAGGAACTGAAAGAGGATCTGAGCCAAGCCGAGCAAAGCTGGCAAAGTAGTCCAAGAGGGGAGAAGAGCCCGGGAGACCCCAGAGAAAGGGCAAACAAGCAAGCAAACAAAACTAGCAAGCTCTTGACCCTCTAGATCCCTCTGCTTTATACCGAATATGATGTATATGGGCTGGAATCCCTCGTTGGTCAGTTTGGGGTCACCTGCCCTGTCCGCTCCTCCCTGCAGGTGCAGCCTTTCACTTTCTGCACCCCAGTGTGGTACAGAAGATCCAGCAGTGGCCTTGGTCTGCACCCCAGTCCTTGGTAGTACCTCTAACCATGGGGTGTTATCACTGCCAGTAGCAGACACCGTCTGGGAAAACAGGCTGCTAACTTCAGACAGTGCAGTTAGTTAGAAGAACTGAGCTGAAAAGTAAAATCACTGACCAGAATTAGTTCTGTTCTCACTCAATCCAGGCCAGATAGGCAGAGATGTGATAGAAATATAGCCACAGTAAGATAATTAGCAAAACTGGCTTCAAAAGTGAGAATCATGGTATTTTGATTTAGCTGTTGCAGCTGTCTTTATTCTAGCTTGTCACTTCAGAATATTTTCCTTGCCTTTGCTTTCATAATTCTGTTAAATTTCACAGCTGGTCCTCCACATTTTGTAATCTGCCCTATTAACCCTCTTGTGAGGAATGACATCTCATGAAGACACCTGGACTTCAGTCATGAAAACCTTCAAGACAGATGGCTCTTGGGGAAAAAAAAAATCAAGTCATCCTCAAAAAAACAAACCCATCAATCCCAAGTTCTGGGTGTTCAAACACTTCTTAATTTGTGATGGCCTTTAAGAATCCAAAAGGAGGAGGACTCAGTTATGCTAAACATTGTAAGAACTGGTAACAAAAACATTGTTTCTAGCAAGCACCCAGTTCTTACTCTGATGTACTTTCTACTTTGAAGCTTTAGTTATGTGAGGTGTTGTGGTGAAGTCGTTCATTTTTATTGTGTCAGTTAAGGATGGTCTAGTGGCTAGAGGAACACTTTGGTGTTTGAAAGTCCTGGCTTCTATTTTATGTGGGTTTCTTTGTGACTCAGACACCCTCTTCTAGCCTGTTTCTCTTCTTGTGAGGAGGACATTGAAGATAAATGCACAGAAGACTGGGATTGCTCAGACACCACAGTAATGCAGACTAAATAGGTAACCAATACGATTTAGATTCAAGGGAAAAGGGCAAAAACTTCTTAGCCCAGCAATGTATGTTTCACCATCTAAGTTTAAATCTTCATTATGAATGCAAACATTAGATTTCTGGGATTGCTGGGGTATTAGTTTGTTATGAAGACACACATGGAGCTTTAAAATTTGGATTTGTGTAGTATTAGCCTTCGGTCATTTATTTTTACTATAATATACCTAGAATCAAAGTCACCGTTAGTACAGTCTCCTGTTAGTTTCTAATTTTCTAGTGTCTTTCCTACACAGTAGCAAAGCACTTTGCAGAGAGGTGAGAGTGAAGAAAAGGATAGCTTAATTGTAACCTCGGGCAATGCAGAAGCCATTTAATAATAAGTGCTTTTGTAAGACATGCATACCAAAGAGAGGCTTGTGCAGTAGAAAATACACCCACACTTTGCAGGTTTGAACTGAGCTTTGTTGTGTGTGCTTTTGTTAGGAGTGACAAGAGCTTTTTCTTCTAATTACCTTTTGATTATTTTGAAGAACACAAATGTAACAAGGAATACTGTAATCAGAGTGAAACCATCTATGAAAATATTAGCTGAACTAGTATGATAAATGCCAAGGGAATGAATTCCGCAGCTGGAGCATGATGTGTGTAAGGCCATAAATCGGCACATATCACTTGACGTGGCATGTTGGAACTGCTCATAAATGAGCACTGGGAATAAAAATCAAATTGTGTTGTTAATAATTAATTTTTTCCCCTAAAATTACCTCATTACCCCTTCCTAATCCAGTAAATCACTGAAATGGTTCACCTCTTCAGAAGGATGTCAGCATACATTTGCATATTCTGGAGAAATGGAGGCCCAAGCAAGGGAGAAGCAGCCTAGATGATCTAGAAGTGCAGCCCTGCACACTGACCTTAAAATCTCCCCGTTGGCCACCAGCTCTGCAGCAGCAATGCTGCCTTTAATTTTCTTGGCCTTGTCCCAGCACTTTGAGTTACTGGAAGCTCTGCTGCGGCTGAGGCTGAGTCGCGTGTGACTGGAACGCAATGTGCTCACACTCGTGGTATGCATCTGTATTGGTGCTGATGTTGTTTGCTTCCTTCCTTTGCCCATGGTGAATTGTTTTCTTCGTGTATCTTACAGGGTGTTGTCCACTCTTGTTTGAAACTGGTTATGGCTTCTTTTGGGAGATGTTGCTGTTGCCAAATAAACTTGGATTTGAATGCTCTTCTTTAGCCATACAAATATTTGTTTATTTATTTATTTTCAAATCTTCTCCCATGTCAATCTGTCAGATTCTGTGTTACTTTCTTGTAGCTGCTGCCTGGCAAAGATTTAGGTAGCTGTTTTGTTTTTTTTTTTCCTTTTTTTAACTAAGGATATTTCTTTTCCTCTGTAGTACTCCTGATTGCTGTGTCTGAACACACTCTCATTTATCCTGTACCATTTTTCTCAAAATAATTTGCCAACATCTATACAGAGCTAGATTAATGCCACATTCCTTTGCAGTGTACTCACTTTATCATGCTTTTCTGTGGTGTTTTATCTACCTTTTAATTTTGATTCCTGTGATCTACATCAACTTCCTCTTTAGATTTCTGATTTAATTTTAAATACCTAGGGAGATCTAGTAGTCCCTCTAATAACCCATTAGTTTGAAGTGTTTTCATCTGTACCTATTTTTATAGTTCATCAGGAAGCTTTCATACATTACATGACTTACACAGTTCAGTAATTGCTTCACAATTTGTTTCCTTCAGTATTTTTCCAATTTTGTTGTTAGAAATGTGGTGGCTGATAGAAGCTTCAGCTGAAGTGCTGAAGTTGCATCTTGAATTAATGTCCAGGTAAACAAAATCAAGGCTTGCTTAGTAGTTGGAAAGCAGAGCTACAGGAGGTAAGACCAGTATCTTGTCACTTAAACACTCTAAACACCCACCAGCCCCATTTTTAATTTTTTTAAGTCAGCATTGGTCCTGTGCTCCATCCTGGAGTAACGCTGTGTTGTGCTTCAGTGAGTAACAGGAAGTTTATATTTATCCTTCATGCACATTAGGGAGTAGGGAGTTTAGTAATTACATATTGGCAAAATTCCCATCAGGATGACTCGGTTTTCTTCCCTTGGGGTCCTTCTGAAATATCAAATGGAGACAGGAGTTTTCATTTCCTGACACTCCGTAGTGTAGTTATTGTAGACTTTGAAGTGGAAGATATTAAAAATGGCTGGTGGAAGTGAAAAATCTAATTGCTGTACTGCACTCCTGGTGATAAGCCGTAAGCGAAAACAGCACAAGATTGAAGTTCGTGGCCGAAACAGCTGATTCTGTATAGTTGGATCTTTTGAACAAACATGAAATGCCTGCATTTTGAAATGTCAGTGGTAGAAACTTCCTCTAGGCTCTGGCTTAGATATTACTGACTGATAATATATAACATACACTGTATGGAAACTTGTTGGATTTCATTCAAATTAATTCCTCTGTTGACAGTACAGTGCTCTGATAGGTGAACTATGAAGTGTTTGTATCTTAGCAAGGACTCTCTTACTAGATTTGAATGAGTTTCTTATTTTTATGAAGAAATACTCTAGATTCCTCCTCAGTCTTTAAGCTCTTAGGCTCCTGACTCTCCAGTTGAAGTCCAGTTCAAAACTGCCAAACACCTTTTTGGCTTTCATTGTTTCACCTTGCCTGGTGCTTCTGGGCCACAGGACTACACTTTTTACACCTTTCTTTCACTGTTGTTCTCTGTGTTTATCTTTGGTTTCCTATCCCTAGAGATCCTTCCAAGAGAAAAAAATCTTTCTTTAAAAGAGAAGGTACCTAATGGTAGATGGTTATGCTCCTAAATGTGTCCAAATTCCATTGCTTTGCAGCTGCTTTAGATTTGATAAAGCCTCTAATACTGAGCTGTAGTTTGCACAAGAGCCACTTGAGATGATTCCAGAACCAAAAGCTGTGAGACACATTCCTTCTATCTGAAAGCAGCTAGAAGGATGATTCAAGGTCTGCATGATACCACCTGACAGGCTTTTGGTTTTCATTAATTATTTTTATTTTCTTCATGCAGTGACGGGAAAAGAAAGTGATCCAGGAGGAGCACTAAATTAGATGCTGCAATAGAAAGAGCACCGTGATATCCAGACAGTGAAATGGATGTTTTCAGCCTCAAATTCATGTTTGTTTGCTTGCTTGCTTGTTTTACTTAAAGGGCTACTTTGACTTTATTGCAACTTTGGTTGCAATATTTCAGAAAATAGCAGCCACTTTTATTTCTCCTGTTTTACAATGAGGTGCAGTTTCCCTTAAGGGGAGATAAAAATCCTGTGATGAATATCGTGTTTGTTATCCTGATTTTAAAGGAGTTTTTTATATATAGCCACCTTTTTTTAACTGCAAAAATATTCTTCTTTGCTCTCTAAGGGTAACATCTATTTCTATTGGTTTTGAGTCTTGTAGAAACCACAGCAGAGTGAAAAGTCTTCATTTGTTTGACAGAGAGAGCATTTTAACATTTGTTAAGATCCCTTGACCAATTGATAAATCTTGCAACCATTCTTCGTACAAACACAGTACAAAGGACCTCTTAACATCGTGTAAATCACATTGGGTCACCTTGTCAAAAGCTGAAGATGATAATTTTTGCTTCTTGTATATAATGGTAATTTTCCTTCCTTCCTGAAAACATCACCTATATTCTAACTCCCTGGAAACACTGGGAGTGATGTTCCTGATGTTTTTACACCCTGAATATATTATTTCTTTATCACCATGTTCTGAAACAACTTGACTTTTGTGCATCTTCACTTGTTTAATCCTTTTGACTCCTTGTCCAAATTTATTGTAGAAATTACTTTCTAATGTAGCATTAACTACATATTTGGGAAAGGGAAACTATGAAAGTAAGATGCTTCAAGTTTGTGTACCCTCTGACCATATCAAGCTGTCTGTATAACAGTAAGCAGTATATTGTGCCAGTGTTTGCCTGAAAATGCTATTTCCTTTTTACACTTTTCTTTTTTTTTTTCTTTGAGGTGGTCAGTCTTTGTACAGATCTTTGTGAGTCTTCGATAATATCAATATTTTTAGGACCTGAAGATGACTCTGAATGTATGTGCATTGTAAAACAGACTTGTCAGTTCTTGATGTTTGTTGTGTTTGTGGAGCAGGGTGTAGCCATGGTTCAACACTCATACAGCTGTTCCCTCAGTAGACAGAGGCTTGTTGAAATATGCTTTGCATAAATTTGATTTTTTTCTGGTACCCATATGGCATTCTCTCAATGAATAAAACAGTATTTTGAAACAGTGGTTTGAGTCTTGGAAAAAAAAAAAAAGGTCTTGAAAGACTTAATAGGAAAATTTGTAAGGTCAGTTACATTCTGCATTTATCATGACCAGATGTTAATTTAGCACCTTTCCTAGTACGGTATATAATCTTTGGGGATGTTTTACTTCTGTGACAGGCCACCACATCATGTCATCTGTCTTGTGAGCTTACTGAGCTTCACCCTGAAAGCAGGTCGGTTCATCATGTTGGCCACTTCCTCTGGGAAGTGGTTGCAAATACCTGCTCTTCAGGGAGGAGGTTTCCTCTTAATTCTAGCCTACATTTATTTAGCGTTAGTTTATATCTATTTATTCTTTTGTCAGTACTGTCACTGAGTTCCAGTAGCTCTCTTTCATCCTTGGCATTTACCTGTGGTGTATTTACAGACCACAGTTTATTCCACCTAGACACGGGTTTGTTAGGCAAGATGAGCTAAGCAATTTTTGTCCTTTTTGATGTTATAAGCTCCCATTCATCACTCTCATCTGATTGATGCTTCTCTGCACCTGATGTGCTTGCTTTTTAATTTTACTCATAACTAAAGAACAGTGTATTGTACTACTGGCTTGCATGAAGAAATTGCTATTTTCCCTACTGGAAATAAATTTAGGGAGTTTGGTCCCTGCAGTGATGGATTATACTCAGTCATCATGTGATCTTAATTCACCTTTCCACTCCTTCAAATAGATTTATCCTACATTTAGAATAAGGATTCATACACCAAAAGGCATGTTCTTGGCCATCATATTTAATCCTACTCCTGTCATTTCAATCCACAAGCTCATTCCATTTTCTGATAATCTAGTCCTCCTTTCTGTAGACAGACATGCTGAAGATAAAGTGCTGAGGTCACTAAAGAAAAATTAGATCACTCACTCCCTGGACCAGTATTCCAGAAATCCAGTACTGAAATATGAGTGCTCTACAGTTTAGCCCAGGTCCATCCACATGCATTCATCTAGTTTCTAATACACTACATTTATTACAGGCATAACCAATAATCTCTTCTAATTATTTCACATAGCTTACTTTTTAATGGCTTCTGCCTCATGCCTTGGTTGAAAATTTTCTGATCTCTGGTTTTCCCAAGGAGATCTGATGCAGGTCGGTTGGTTGGTTGGTTTGTTTTTTAAAGAAAATCTGGTGAAAAGAAAAATATGAGGTTACTTGGCAGTTTAACTGTGTTCCCCATCTTCAACATCCCTACCTATTTCCTTAAAGATTTGTTTCACTTCCTGGTTTGTTAATTAACTTTAGAATTATGCTCTGTAGTTGTCACCTTTCTTCTTTCTTGGTATTGTTTGCTAACCTCTGTGCATATCCCAGTGCCATTTTTTTTTTAATGGAATTAGTAAAAATCCCTTTTAATGAATTTATAAGCTATTCAATGAGAGGATAATCCTGTAAAGACTAGCTAGACTTTTATGAAATACACACTCCTAGGGACTTTGGGTTTGAAAGAGACCTTATAGTTTCTCTTTTTGAAAGAGGTAATTTTTCTAGCAGCACGCCAGAGGCCTTTGTTTTTCCCCTTCCCCCATTTCCCTTTGTAAAAAATTTGCACAGCTTTCAAGAAGTATGTTTTGCAAATAGCCTTGCCTAATCCATGCTATAAATGCTCTCATAATATGGGCCAAAAAGTGTGGAGGAGGAGTGTCAGGAATTTACAGCTAGATTAGGTCTATGGTATTTCCTCTCAGTAAGATGGTCTTAGATTAAGTGCCTGTAAATTTTCAATAATTTAACATAATTACAGCTTTACAGGAAGTGTTGAAACCTTTGCTTTCCTACAGAAAAATATCTTTTCCGCATTCTTACATCCAT
Organism: Chloroceryle amazona; assembly: GCA_027560015.1. NCBI lineage: Eukaryota > Metazoa > Chordata > Aves > Coraciiformes > Cerylidae > Chloroceryle > Chloroceryle amazona. Next base: position 56,529 of record JANHFX010021611.1, on the reverse strand, counting down.
CTAAAGTTTGTTATCCTACTGTAACTCCTCAAGTCACATGCCTTCCCAGTTGCAGATCATGGTATTTCTTTTGTTCGGCATTTTCATATTTGAATTTTTTCCAACTTTTTGACAGTTTCATAACAAAGTGACCTTGAATAGTGCTATTTATATACTGTCTAATAACTTCCCTTGAAAATGGGCATGGTTGAGAACTGCTTTAGAAAGCAGAAGTTTGGCTTTGCAGATGACACTGCCTTTACTCTACTTTCTGAGGCTGAGTGACATCTTTGCATTATTTGTAGGAGGACTTGGTAATGATCACCATACCACACTATACTGAGTTTTAATGGATTTCTTCCAAACCTGGAAGTGAATCACTGCCCATTGCAACACTGTGGGAATTTGGTAAAACGTTAATGACTCCCCAAAGAATTTAAGTATGAAAAAGGCCTTTTATGTTGGTATAAACTTGTATGTCTTTGCAGAGCTGTTTTGATTTCAGCTGGGCTTCTTTTTACGTAGAGGAACTTACTACAGAGCTGATGAGAAGGGCAAGATCTCTGTCATATCTCTGTTTTGCTTGTTATAACTTGGTGAAATTCATGGTTGTGCAGGAGATGATGGTAAATCATTATGGAAATGATTTAAAGAAGTCCTGATAGAAATGAGACACGATTTTTATCATACCTGTTCAAGAAGGCTGCCTCAAACTGACATTTGAATCTACTTGGTGCAAATTAACAATTTAGCTCTTCTAAAAGTGATCTAGGTACATTTCTGCTTTGCCTGAAGTAACATTTTTTCCATTTAGGTTTGAATTTTCTGTAGACCTGTAAAGTATGGATTTTTGTTCCCAGAAGTGCTGAGATACTTCATTATTGTATGATCAGTGTTTGGTAGTTTTCACTTTTCATTGGGATGGATCTTGGGAAGTAGACTCCTGAAAAATAAGTGCTTGAATTAGGAGAGAGATTTAGATGTGACCTGCTCACTCTTGTTCTTTGTTTTAGAAAGTGAAACTCTTCTGAAATTTTCTTCTGAATAAAAACCCCAGGTGGTGGGTTTTGGTGTTTTTTTTTTCTTTTTTTTTTCTTTTTTTTTGGGGGGGGGGTGACACACGACACCCTCTCCATAGCCTCATATATTGTATCTTTCATTGAGATATTTTAAAATTAGCATTTCAGTTTTATATATATTTAACTGATGGCATGTGAAAGTGTGCAGTTTAATTTATGTAAGCAACATTCTGCCTTTTTTTTAATAGAATTGTGCTTTTCCCCAAATTGCATGTCATTTTATTGCCATTATATAACTTTTATTCTTAAAATCATGATTTGTGATGAGGCTATAATGCTGAATCTGCATCCCTTCTGCTGTGAAATGTACCATTTCTGTACGCTTCACTTAAACTCCTCAGTATTTCATGCATAGGCTAGGACATTTTAAGAAAGCCATCTAAATCAGACTGGGAGGGTAGTCTTAAAGCAAAACAAAGAGAAAGGTTCCTTCATCTTCCCCAATGCTGGCTGAGTCATTATGTCCCCCACGCAGTAAGAGAACTGGGCTCTTGGCTTGTTCTTGCTGTCTCTGATCTCTGCAACATGGGTTGTTTTCTTTCTGTTGCATGCCAGCTTCAGTAGGAGGGATGGACAGCAGTGGTGCCTTGCTGAAGTTCAGGCTCTTGATAAGCTTTGATGGTTGGCTACTGCGCTGATGAGTAGTGGCTGCTGACTTTTTGATATTCGTTATCGTACTTTCTGACGGTCTTTGATCTTATGTCGAGATATGAGACGTAGCATCCCCTCTGCCTTGTTCTATGTGCGTGTGGTGACTACGAAACAAATAGTAAAGATTGAACTGGTTTCGTTTGGGAATGAGTCGCTTGGTGACCTTAAAGTATCTGAAGGGAGCATGCAGGAGGTTCCAAGAAAAGGTTTCAGAAAAGCAAAACAAAACAAACAGCTCTTAAAATACCAGGCTTGGTCTATTTGGGGCTTATATCTGCTAAGGAATTGGGTTTTAATTCATGAGTTGTGCAGTCAACATAACCCTGTTTTTCTGCCTCCTGACAAGAAATGACGCACTAAGTAAAAATTTTTAGTTAATTTAGCATTTTGTTACTAGCCATGCAAGTACACAAAAAAAAAAAAAGAAAAAAAAGACAGAAGAGTTAAAATGTTCATATCCTTCAAGTAGTTAATTCTGTTGTAACAGAATTTAACTGTATTATGTGTGAAAGCAGAAGGCAGCTTCCAAAAAGATGATATAGCTTTCTGGATGAAAACTGTGGAACCAATCTTTAATGAGTGAATGCATCTTTATTTATTTAATGTGCATGGGACCCAATTCTGAATCTCTGCTTTTGGTTTCTGTTCTACAGGGAACACAGTGAGTAACCTGATTTTCATTCTACCTCCCATCTATGGTGCGATTCAGACCTATAAAGAAGGCCTTGAAAAGCGGTATTTAGCTGCATATTTGTGTCTTACAGGTACGTGTGAAAACTTAATTTACTCTTTTATTGTAACGACAGCTCAGATGTGCGATGAACAGTATCCAAATATTAATAAACCAAGTAGTTAAATCCAAATACTGTGTGTGTGAAATGTAAACCTCAATCTGTTATACTTGATAATGTTTACAGAAAGATAGTATTTGTTGGAAGAATGTGATGTTAGAATTCACTAAATAACTTTATGAGATTTTATAGTGATCCTTTACTGGCTTTAAGTTCTGCACACTGCATCTTAGCTTAGTGTGACTTTATGTTGATTTACAGGAGTTGTCTTCAGTGTCCTACTTACAAACGGCTTCACACTATATTAATATTTTAGTGACATTTGTATGGAATGCTAACACAGGAAAAGGCCAAGATCCTGAAGGAACTGGAAAAGCATTCTTTCGTGAATTCAACTTTGTTTACAGTTCCTCTTTGACTCGTATCACCCAACAACCTAATGGCCATCGTATCTGGGAAGTTTTGCAAGGATGAAAGGACCATGTGACATTTGTGCATGGGTGAACTTAAGGGCAGTCATTATTTTCTAAAACAGCAAAATTCAGAAAAGGGCCAACTTCCTGTAAAATACTAATTATGAAACTGGAAGTCATGTTCCTTCTGAGAGAAAATGATATTTGAAGATGGTTCAGATTTGGTAGTTGGGTCTTAAAAGTAGATTTCACAGAACTTCTGTGTGTCACAGGACTTCTGTCTTTGCTGTAGCTCTATCTCTGTGAAGCCTTTTTCGCAGACTTCATCAGTGGTTAAGAGACCAGATTATAGTAAATGTTACTTTTAAGATTGTCATACTTAAGTATTGAGAGAAATATTGTTAGAAACCATGTATCCATATGCTAAATGTATTCTTGATGTTTTTTTCAGTTAATTCAGCTTTGCTGATATGTGTGAAAGATAAGCAGCAACAATACACAGCTTTGGATGTTGTCTGAACCCTTTCCAGACAGCCATTTGTAGGCTCTTTATGGTTCTGAGTAATTACCCATTTTTGTCTCAGTATAAAATAGTAGGGCAGGATGAATTCTTGAAGGTCATGGTTTCCTTTTAAAAAGGCAAGGAAAGAGTGTGCCTGTGTTTTCTGAAGTTGACACTTAGCATGTTCTTGAATCAAAGTATTGTATGCTGCCATTCTTTCATAACTACAGTAATGTAAAACTCTGTATTTGAGACTCAGTCTTCACTGTAGCTTGTGGCTACCGCTGTCAGTCACACTTCTTGATGAACAGAGTGTGCCATTAGCTGACCAGAATTTCAGACTGTCACATCAAGACTACCATAAGTGGGCATTTTTCATATACTGCTTAAGTCTGTCTTTGATCACAATAAAACTCACGGACTTCAGTTTTACACTGTTCTTGGTGATCGTGAAGAGGAGCTCAGCCTGCATATGTGACAGCAGTGCTGGAGGGCAGTTCTGCTTTCCAGCTGGGCTCTGCTCATCTGTGACTGGGATGCCTTTGACTCCTATCTGAAGGGATAGATGCTCTCATGGCTTGACTTCTACCTCGTATATTGGAACCTAACATTACAGGGCACTCCCAAAAACGTTTATCTTCTGTTTTGTGTCTGCTTCAGTATTCATAATGCTGGACTGATCTACAGCAGTTGAAAGATGTGAAGGGTTATAGAAGGCTTTATAGTTTCTCAGTGAAAAACAGGAACAGCGAGGTTTGGAATCTCAAACCTCGTAATATTTGTTCTACTACAGAATAAGAGCAGCAAATGAGCAGATAAACATAATTTCAAATATTTGATACGTGCCAGGAACATTGGCGTTTTTAGTGCATGTGATTGAATGAGAAGCATACTGGAGATAGAGTAAGTGTACAGAAATTTCTTTCTGAAGAAAGTACCAAAAATAATTCTTTCCCTTATAGTAATCTTATTTATTTAGAAATTTTCCTCTGCTTACTTAATTTGTAACACATGAGTATAGACTTAATTTGTAAAGGGATAGTGAATGTAACACAAGCTTCTGACTTTGCTTCATGCACCACGCTTCCTTAAAGACAGTCTAGCAGAGCTGCTAACTAGTAAGTAGTGTCTAAGGGTTGTTTTGTTAGAGTAGGAATTCTATAACAATTCTGCTATGAAGCTGGGGGTGGAAGGGAGGGCACTTTAGGTTTTAACAACTTTAAATCACTACTGAGATTTTACAAGATGTTAAAAGCTGTCAAGGCGGACATTAAAATTAAATCTGTTAACATTTGAGAACATAAGAAGTGTTGTTTCTAGACATTATTTTGATCCAAATCAGCTGCTTCTTTTGGATGCTTCCAGACATTTAACTGACTGTCAGTTCCTTTGTGTTTTACCATGCCATGTTCAGTGCTTCACATTATAACCCACAATTTCTGTTGTTGACATTTATTTCCTTTTTGAACCAAATGCATTTTGAATTAGGGAAGCACTATTCATTTCACAGACATACTAAGATCCAAAGTTGGCAGGACAAGAGGGGGGAATTCTAAATAACTGTTCAAATAAATGTCTTGTTCATACTGGTGCTGAGAACAAGCTGCACTTTTCAGTAAGTTCTTTGAGATACAGCACACTATTCTCAGCCCTTCTACCGCCTTTCAGCTCAAAGGGCAATGAACTCGATAGGAGCTGGATAAGTTTTTTTAAGCTTTAAAGAAGTGTTTAATCAACCTATAAATTATTATGCAATTACTTTAGCATATTGCATCTCATGAAGTAGATGGAACAAATCATCAAGATTGTCAGTGCCTCAAGGAATAAGCAGTTGGTTTTGGATGGTTCCTTGATGCTGTGGTACTGTGTCAGGTTCTACCATATGTCATTTCCTCATGCGTCCTGGGAAAGTATGATTCTCAAATGATTCATATTCTAGAAGGTCCTTGATTAAAAATAATTTAAAAATATATGAAAAACATAGAGAAGAGAGTGTAACTGGTTTGGACCTAAAAAGATATGAAAAAAGCAGTCTGTGAATTTGCGTACTTTATTAGATGCTTTACTTGAAATTTGGAAGGATTACTCTGTTTTGTATTTAATCGGCCCGTTTCATAGAGCTCTGTCATTCAAGCTGTGCCAAAGTGGAATAAAAGGATGCAAAAAGTTTTCTTTATTTCTAAAGTTGGAACTTTAGATGTAGCTGTAGGAACTCGTAAACAACTTACTAAACTTCATTTCCAGTATCACTCTGTGCAGATAGCTGTTAGAAGCCCTTCAGTCAAAGTTAATTCCCTTATTCTTACCTAACAGCCGTAGAGAAGATACTTAAGCCATGTCACTGTTCGTACATCAGATGTGACCGGGAACATTCCTGAGTGCTGAAGCCAAGCAGTGTGGAACAGCCCATGTCTGTTCATCTTAGATGCCAAAACAAGGTGACCTGAACGCATACAAATTCCCTGCTGGACACAGGCCCTGGACTCTTGGCTCCTGGGTTGTGCCTGGGAGCTGCTCAGGGAAAGCGCTGGTTGGAATAGACCAGATTCATGCCACAGACTGTTCTGACAATTCACTAGCACAGACGGGTGCATTATAGTGTCTGGGAATAGTCCCACCTGTGCTTGAGTTTACTTGTACAGCTACACTCTTGGAGTAACCAAGGTCCCCCCTCTTACACTGTGGAGGGAAACCATTAGAAAACAAAGGAATTCAATAAAAATTGTGCTTTTAATTCTACTTTCATTCTGTTTCTTTCATTGTCTGTTCATGATGCAGCATGCTGTTATCTTCTAGTTCAGTTCTATCATTGTAAGAAACCGCAGGTGGAATTTAGCTCCAGATTCAAACACTTAAAACATGTGTGCCTACCTGTCTGGAGGGATTGGTCTCCCACTGCAGTCAGTAAAGCCTAGATAATAATTTGGTTCATCCTAAAATATCCCCTTATATTTGGCCAGCTGAATTACTCTTTATAATGCCATTCATGTGTAGATACCTAAATAAAGGTGTTTGTAACTGGAGCATCCTTCCTTCAGAATGTTTTCATACAGTGCCTATACAGTTTAAAATAAAAACATGCCTGTGAAATCCTAATAAATTGTTTTTTCTATAAGGAGTTAGGTTTATGATAAGAATTTTGAATGCAGATACTCTTTCATTGAAATGACATGATAGTTCTGATTCTTCCAAAAACTACAGAAAAATTCATTGAGAATATTTGTGTCCCTCTATCTAGGGTTCAAATTCTCAGAGTTTTTATGGTTCATATATGGAGCTGGATCTCGCGATTAAGGTCAGATTATTTCTAGCATAGAGAGTGCCTTGAAGTCTTTGACGGTTTTTCAAGCACAGTGAAATACCCGTGCATGAAGTAAAGTTTTTAGTTGTGTTGCTTTTACATCATCGCTAACACAACTGTTTTATCAATGGGCACATTATGGCTGCTGCAGGACAAAAAAGACCATGTTAGTCCACATATAACAGCTAACATGACACTGCATTTCCTGTCTTTTAAGTGCTATTCTGATTATAATATTGTGACTTAATGTGTAGTCTGTGCTCAGTAAATAATTTATGTATATACCGTGGTAACTTCAGAAGTTTCTTCATGCAAAAATGCTAAGTGACTTGTAGTATCTATGGGGGAACCAACTTGCAGTAGTTAGAGAGGAAATGGTATTGCTTCAGATGGTGTTAAAATTTCAGCTTTTAGTGATTTAAGCTCCTTTGACAAGGAAGCACCTGAAATGAAAGCCGTAACCCCCACTTACAAGGTAAGGTGCAAGTCTCGTGCTCAGGTTGTCAGCGGCTGTGTGGGAAAGTTTCTTCTGTGGAAAATTGTTGCAGTGGCGGTGTTTGCTCGTATTTGGAAAATTATAAAGAATGTCTTATTGCAGTGGTTGTTTTTGTGAAGTAAATATTCCTTAGAAACATCTTTACCCTAAGGGTCTGTGCTAAGAAATGTATCTAAAGATAGCTGCATTCTAGTGGAACTGCTGGTAGAAGCTACATGTGAAGACATTTGAGCTTAAATATGAAACGACTATTTACCAGAGGCAAATACATGTCAAGCTGCCTGTAAGTTTAGAAGTTAAAACTTTAAGTGTGGAAAAAAGTTAATGTGCTCTGCGAATAGCAGAGGAAAAAAAGATTTCCTTGCCACCCTTAGCATGCAGTAAGTGTTTCCTCTTTGCACTGAACACTGACTCTGCATTAAGCTATGAGACAACTACTCCAACTGGCCCAGCACTTGGCCCAGTTAGCACAGTATTAGAATCATAGAATCATCTAGGTTGGAAAAGACCCCTGGGATCATGGTATCCAACCTTTCACCCTACTCTACAAGTTCACCCTTAGACCATATCCCCCAACACTACATATAGGTGACATTAGTTAGCTTAGATTAGACATTAATTCCCTTCTGCTGAGGTTTACCAGTTATATAGTGATGGTAGTGAAGCAGAGTATAACAAGTGCTTCAGCTGCTACAGTTCAGTTCACCAGCTCTTAATGCAGTTTCCTTCTTCCTCCTTTTTGATCAAATTCATGAAGCTTTTTGCACACTTCTGTCTTAAAATATACGCGAAAGATAGCGAATATAGAAATGAGAAACTTGCATAAATGTGTTTCTGTTATCCCTCTGCAATGTAAAACGTACTTCTTCAAGTTATGCCTCTGCATTAAGCAAATATAAATGGGATACGTAAAGAATCATGTTTCATTCTTAATTTAAACCATCTCTTTAAAAAGATGCTGTTGTGCATAGCTACTACAGTAGGATTTGAGGAAATGTTGCCTGTGCAGTCTTCAGAGGGAGAGTGCCATTTGATGAATAATCTGGTCATAGAGTTTCTGGTTCAGGTAACATCCTGCTTTATATGCTAAATCCACTTAAATACCAAACAGATTTGACTCTGTTCATAAGCTCTGTCAAGATTGCAGCAAGCACTATGACAGCCATTTCTGGCAGAAGCTTTTGTTTTAGGAAGGACCCTATGATGAGTCCCTGTAAACTTCCCATGTTTCAGAGAACTGTTTTATTGCTACATCATGTAGCTAAAGCATCACTTTCCAATGCATAGCAAAAATTCATAATCAAAGAAACTCCAAGGGTGATTGTTACACAAAAGTAAAAGGTGTGGGTTTATTTTTGTTTTGTTTTTTAATTAATTGTAGTTGGGGGATTAATGACCTGAAATATACTTGATTTTTCCCAAAATGGAAAGGAAAACAATCTAGAAATAACTGCTGCTAATTTTATATGAGGAAGAGAAGCAGTTACATAGCTGATTGAGATTTATTAACCCAAATGACATTAACAAAAAAAACCCAACCAACAAAAACCAAACAAAACACCCTAATAACATACCTTGTTAATTAAAATTAGTTGAAAGTTTTTATTTAATGATTTTTGCCCATATTTGAAAATTACATGTTAGAAATTATAAGTCTGTATCATGAAGATAGAGAAATTATTCTGACAGGATATGGGGTGGTAATGTTTTAATGCACAATTTGGTGTTTCCTTTGTTTTTGTTTTTTTTTCTGGGGAATGAACAGTAGTTGTAATATATTCTGTATACAGAAAAATGTCTGAGAATTTCTCATTAAAGTCTCAGTGAAGGTGAAAAACAGGTTTTGCTTATTGTTTGGAAAGATTTGTTTGAAGCAAATCAATTTGGTCAGACCTTACAGAGGCTCATATGGTTATGTTTTTGTAGACAGCCATGCTTAGTTTTCCCAGAGACTTAATGGCATTAAAGTATTTGGCAATAAATTTTTAAATGTAGCTGTATTAAAGCGCTATGTTCAAACTTACATGGTTAGGTATTTCATTGAGTATATGTAATAATTACAGTTCTAGTCTAATAGCATCTAAAGAAACATCTCCAGACATGTCTTTCAATCGTCTTGGGAATTCTTTACAAAAAGCACAGTTTGTTAGATAAACAGAAGTCTGTTTATGCATCAGTGAAATTAGCTGTTGTGCACAGAAAAGGTTATGCTTTTGCAGCAAAGCACAGCAACACTACCCAGTGATCAAGGTTTGTGTGCAAATTACTTGGCTTTCTTGGAAACGAGAGTCCGAGATAAAACATAATTTCTTGAAGACAAGACATCACATTATCTTATTTGTTCTTGCAGAATAAAAATGAGCTGGTGCTTAAGGAGAGTGTTTAGCTGGTAACATTTCAAAGTAATGAATGACACATTAAATAACTACCAGCTTTGCTCTAAATAGTGAGATCTAACTTCCAAGAAACATTGTCCTTGTCTAATTGAAAAAGCCATGTATAGGCAAAGTAAGCATCTCCTAAATTAAATTCAGAAGTAAATCTAGAGTTTAAAAATAAGGTATTTGAAATAGGTAAAAATATTACATAGAAGGAGGAGCTTCCAAGAGGAAGGCTCCGAAATGTTCTCATTTCATGAAACAAATCCATACTGCATGGGTTTTGTTTGTTTACCCTGAATTTCTAGATCTGACTTCTAGTAGAAATTATTTTCTGCTTCTAGAACTGACAAAAAGCTCACTGTAAAATTTACCTTCTGAAACTAGATGATAAACAGAAATATCCCAGGCTTTCAGAAATACTAGCAGTTGAGCAGTTCTTTGTGTTATAGAAGGATTGACACAGATAAATCTTAATGGATGTAAAGTCAAAAAAAAAGTAGAATAATAATGTTCGTTCTGACTTCCCTCCACTCCTGTGCTCACTGAGATTACAGCAGTTTATAGGAGACAGTATTGAGAGGAGGGAAAGAGATCACCCACTCCCAAGAAAACATAAATTCAAGGACATCACTAGTGACTAAAGTGTGAAGTAGAAGGCTGTGGGAGACTGAAGGTTTGCTTCTGAAATGAGATGATGATGTTCTATTTTTATTTTTTTTTTTTTCTCCTGGTAAAGTTGATGCATTTAATTTGATGTAGCTGAAAGTTTTACATGTAGACTTTTCTGCTAACCATGGTTTTGATTTGGTTTCAGCTGTGGGATTGGGATCTTGGTGCTTCCACATGACCTTGAAGTATGAAATGCAGGTGAGTCTTGCTGTGTAGTTCTGAATCATTTTACCTGTGTATCTCACCATCTAGTCACATTACCATTTCTTGACTATATGAAACACGTATAAAACAAGATAATCTACTTCAAGTGTCATTGTACGTGACTTCTGCTATCATCAAAAGAGTAGCACAGGTCTTGTTTCATTAGGGATTTTTCCACCAATATATACTTCTGTCTAAAGTAAGAGTTATAATCAATTGCTTACATTGGTAGAAGACACTTTATCCTTTGGGAAATCATAGTATCGTTTTACTCAAGTTGTTACTTTAAAATTTTTACAGCTTTGACTTAGTAGCAAGCAGTATAGACTAGAATTATTTTTGTTTATTGTATCCTTTTTTCATCTTTATGTTTTCTATTATGTATTCTGTTTATCTAGAGGTACCTGTAATGTTAATCATAGAATCACAAAATTGTTTTCTTTGAGAGAGACCTTTAAAACATCAAGTCCAACTGATAACCCACCATTGCCAGGTCACCACTAAACCATGTCACCAAGCACCACAACTACACATCTTTTAAATGCCTCCAGAGATGGACACCCCACCACTGCCCTGGGCAGCCTGGGCCAGGGCTTGACAACCCTTTTGGGGAAGAAATTGTTCCTAATGTCCAAGCTAAACCTCTCCTGGTGCAACTTGAGGCTGTTTTCTCTTCTCCTATTGCGTGTTCCTTGGGAGAAGAGACCAACCCCCCACCTTGTTACAACCTACTTTCAGGGAGCTGAGATTGAGGTGGTCTCTCAGGAGTCTCCTTTTCTTCAGGCTGAACAACCTTAGGTCCCTTACCCGCTTCTCACGGGGATTGTGCTCTAGACCACTCATTGTCCATCTCTGGACATGCTCCAGCACCTCCACATCCCTCTTGGAATGAGGGGCCCAAAACTGAACTCAGGATTCGAGATGCAGCCTCACCAGTGCCTGGTACATGGGGACAATCCCTGCCCTAGTCCTGCTAGCCACATTAGTGCTGATCCAAGTCAGGATGCTGGTGGTCTTCTTGGCCCCCTGGGTACATGCTGTTTGATCTTCAGCCAGCTGTTGGCCACCCCTCAGGTCCTTTTTCACTGGGCAGTTACCAGTCGTTCTGCCCCAAGCCTGGAGCATTGCATGTGGTGATTGTGACCCAAGTGCAGGACCTAGCACTTGGTCTTGTAGAGCCTCATCACCTTGTTCTTTCCCCATTGATCCAACCTGTCCAGATCTCTTTAAAGAGCATCCCTACTCTCAAGCAGATCAACACTTCCACCCAACTTGGTATTATCAAGAAACTTGCTGAGGGTGCCCTTGATTCCCTCGTTGAGATCATTGATAAATATATTCAACAGAACTGGCTCCAGCACTGAGCCCTGGGGAACACCACTGGTACTGCCAACTGGATTGAACTCCATGCACCATCACTCTTAGGGCCTGGCCATCCAGACAGTAACTTATGAGTAGCAATAAGTCTTCATCTCTCTCTTTGTCACATAGAAGGCATTCTGTAGCAAATCACTGGGCATAAGGATTTTGTCCTGGTATTTCCTGCTCTCAAAAGAGACACGAGTCTTATCCAGTTGTCCTGCTTTAGGTGTGAGAGGATTAAGGAAATTCATCTATCAATTAAAATCAGGGTTAAGTGGGATTCAGCTCTAAATTAAGAAACCCACATTTAAAAGGGTTCTGTAAGTCTGTGATTCCGCCATAGTCAATGGAAATATAGTTTGTCAGCAAGGCTGATTCCAGGCTCCATTGGCAGTCTTAACTTGGGTAATATGTTTGCCTGAATATAGGTGTTTAGTCTCACTTTAGACCCTGTGAGCCTCCAGCTGCTATCCCACAAAGGTGGAGGTCTCTAAGACCCCTGTCACATCTGCCAGCCTTGAGTGGGTGTGTTGGAGATGACAGATCATCTCAGATAGCATTAGGTGTCTATGCCATGGCAACTTGATTTGAGTCCTGGATTTCTGCTGGTCATAATGGGATCTGAGACACTGCATATGTGGAAATCAGAATTTAGTTGTCTTATACCTGAAGTGAAGTACAATCTGTAGTGATGTATGCCTCCATAATGCTCTGTTCTATATCTCTGGTATGTGCTGGAGACTTGTCAGCCTCCATGGAGCATATTGATGCCCCCATGTAAGAATATTAGGTCCTTTTCTTGGCATAAAAAGGTGTTTTCTCTACTACATTTTTTACTGCTTCCCAAATTGAGGTGTGATTTGCCTGTATTCTCCTGAGTGGTGAAACTGCCTTGAATTTCCTCCACCTCTTCATTTTTCTTCCTTCAGCTCCTTGTTCCAAACCCTGACAGTGTTTCAAATTCTCTGCCTTGCACTGATGCAGAGGTGAGCAAGGCCACCCTGAGACCCAGATCATTAAAATGATCCAGGCCTAAAACATTGTTATGTCAGTGGTTTGGTTGGTTGCTTTGTTTGTTTTCTTTGTTTGTTGTGGGTTTTTTTTTTTGTGTGTGTAGAGGCTATTTTAATTCAAGTGTCTTTGATGGTGCTTACCATCTAGTTCTGGTGTTTCATTAGAAAAACTAAGGAGCCTATGAACTGTGTTAACAAAAGTGTGGGCAGAAGCAGATGAGAGGGGAGTGGGAATGTCTTGCATCATCTTTCCAACTTTTATAAAAGGCTTCATTTGAGGCAGAGCAAGTACCCTTATTTTGGCAGCCAAATGAAATCCATAAGTGTCCCGTAATTACTCTGATTGCTAGCTCATGAATCACCATCAAGGAAACATTTCAACCAGTAAATGATCTTTCCTCATTCACTTTATCTCTTGTTAGGATTAAAAATCCACATCAATAATTGTTCAAAGAGATTTATTATTTTTACATTGGTTTCGCCATCTTAGTACTGTAAATGGTCAATTCAGTTTGCTCAATTAAGAGCAACGTGAAAGCTTCTGTTCTTGTAAGTAGTTATTTAGAATACTTCTGAAGCAATCACCTACCATTTTACCTTCTTTTTAAGAGAATCTGCTTGAGTGAGCATTCCTCAGGAGTCCAAACCACTTATTTAACCAGCAAAATCAGCTCACTAAGTTTCATTCTACCCATATTTCTTCATTGTTCAGGCATGTTCAGACATGCTGTTGACAGTATTAAAGGAAGCATTAATTTCTTTCGATGTAGAAACCATTGTCTTCTGCAAGCAAATTCTAACTAGGATCTTTTGAGAGGCTCTTCGATCTTACCATTATGTCCCTGAGATGCTGCCAGCATAGAATTTGAGTGTAGTCAGCTGTCCAGATTTGAAAAATTTTGGTATATTCTATTTCTTCCTCTTTTTCCCTCCCAGTTTCTTTCATGAGGCCTTAAATGAGTCATGCTCTTAAAGAGCTGCATGAGTTAATCCTGTAGCTAATTCCTATCAGACCTGGTAAAACATATCACTGAATTTATAAATAATTACTATTGGTATAAAGCTGTATTCAGCTATTTCTATTTATTCCCAAATCATCATAACAAAGATGAACTAATGTGATGGCAAGGTGCCACCTAACATGTCAGTTAGTTTCAGCTAGATCTATCTTCCTGATACTTCCTTTGTGCTGCCTGTTGCAGTCCCTGACAGTATAACACACAGAGCCAGGGATTTAACCCTGTTTCTGTCAGGTTAGTGCTGGTTCAGCTATTGGAACTGGTCAGAGGAGCAGACTGCCTCACTGGAGAGAAGCAGTGAGAGTGAGGATGAAGAAGCAAGACCTGTCCTTCCAGTGGCAACTAGTACATAGATCTGTTCAGCACTATTGTGAAACATCTCATGAAGCTTCTACACCCAAAGCCACAAAAAGCTAATAGTTCTCACTCAGGATAATACATCTCTCTACTTTTGTAAAGAACTACATCCTTTTTTTTTTTTTTTTTCTCCCAATGTGAAACTTCAAAACTATAACAAAGTTTTTGCCTGTGCAGTTAAAAAAGAATTCTCCCAAACCAAGCAGAATCAGGCTGGCTTTGTAGAAGGGTTTGTGTAAACTGCCGTTGTTCTTAATGTAGCTTGTTATTTAGAAAAACATGGTTGTGAATTGCCCTTCACAGGAGTAGGAAGATAATTTCTGTATAGGCATGATCATCAACAGCTTTACAGAATCACAGAATGGTTTGGGTTGGAAGAGACCTTTCAGGCCATCCAGTCCAACCCCCCTGCAGGGAGCAGGGACATCTGCAACTAGAGCAGGTTGCTCAGAGCCCTATCCAACCTCACCTGGAATGTTTCCAGGGATGGGACATCGAACACCTGTCTGGACAACCTGGGCCAGGGTCTCACCACCCACAACATAAAAAAATTTCTTCCTTCTTTCTACTCTGAATCTCCCCTCTTTTAATTTATAGCCATTGCCTCTCATCCTATTGCAGCAGGCACTGTTAAAAAGATTGTCCCCATCTTTCAGATGTGATGATGACCATAACTTTCAGAGCGATGATGGAAAAAGATCAAAATCTTGTTTGCATCTTGTTCTTATTTTTCTTGGAAAATAATAAATCCTGGTGTAACAATTGTAAGATGCCCAACTATTAATGTTTGCTTAACATAATAGAAATGAGAGGTAGAAGATCTTTGTTATGTATTGTTTTATGTTTTCATGGTATTCAGGCTTTCATAAAAGGAGGTAAGTTTAACTATATATTTGTAAGCAGAAATTTGTTAATGTACTTTGATGAGAAAAGTTTTAGAAAAAAATGACACTTCATTTTTATTTTTTTTTTCACTCTAATGATAAATAAGTCCCAATTTTGAGCATACCAAAGTGGCAAGATCCTGGTTTAACTGTAGCATGCAAGTCTTCTCCCGCAGTATAAAAATTATTTAATTATAATAAAACATTATAAAGCAGTCATAATTTGGAGGGTACAAATAAAACAACCCATGAACAAAAAAAAATTGTAAAACACACAAACCAAACAAAACAACAAATAATTTAAACAAACAAACCAACAATCAAATCATTAATCCCTTAAGCAACAAACTAACTAAAAATTCAAACAGTGAAATGAAACAATGTAAGAAGTTTCCAAAATTATGAAGTAAGCATGAAGCATGGTGTAAGGTACTTCCTAATGAGATAAAATTCTATTTTGTCTTAAAAAAAAAAAAATAGTTCAAGTTCTTCGTGAAGTTTGTACAGAAAGAAGATAATACAACTGTCTGTATTGAGCAGGCTGTGTAGCCTTGTTCAATCTGACTTAAAACTAATTCATATAACTGTTTCAAGAGGTATGAATAGTAAAAATGGCTTGGGCTTTTTAATGAAGCGTAATACTCAAAAGATTCAGAGTCACAAGCTTATTAAAGCAGCAGGCTTCTGGGAGTTGCATGGGGTATGACACCGCTGCGTGCTGAAGTACGGTTGAGAAGGTGGATACCAAACAACTTAAAAACTCTTTTCTTATCTCTCCTTAATTATCTTACACAAGTGTGGGAGTTAAAAGTAGTTTTCATGTTTTGATGTCTCTGCTTTTTGTAGCTGTTGGATGAACTACCAATGATATACAGTTGTTGTGTGTTTGTCTACTGCCTGTAAGTATTTGTTAAATGTTTTTTTCTGAATATTTATGAAATACTAACTTTTGAAATGTTCATTTAAATCTGTGAAGCCCAGTCTAGTGTAAAGTGAGGCTGACACTGAAGCTTCTACAGATTTCAGTGAGATCTGTTTTGCTACAGCATTTTGATTTGACCATTAAAGCATCAGCCTGGCTTTAGTCCTAATTTTTGCTAATTTAGAGATGTTTCTGTAGTGCTTGTTTACCAGGCAAAAAAAACAAACCTCTTAGTAAAAAGACTCTGTGTAGTATACAACCAGAGCTTAGTGTTACTTGGTATGTAAACAACAGATATAATAAAATCAACTTCAGCAATGCCTACAAAATTATCAGCATTGTAATTTATTTGAGCTGTATTTCTATGATGTAGTCTAATGCAAATTTCAGATTTGTGGTTAAACCTGCTTTCCACTCTGGAAAATTAAAAAAAAAAAAGAGTGAAGTGCATATTTTATGAATAGTGTCTTGGAACATGTATGACAGCTTAAAGCCATCCCAGGATGTTTTCTCCCATTTAATTTCAAAGGCAGTGTAGCACTTGGCAACTGTAAGGATACCATAAGCTGGCTTTTTCTTGCCTATTGCTGAAAGGCCTGTATTCAACATGATTTGTTATGTCACTTGGAAAGCCCAAATGCTAAATCAACTTGTTGCAGACAAAAAAAATGGTCTTTTTGTTTCTGAATATATCAAATATTCATCCATTAAAAATTGGAGTATCTTTGGTGAAGATTACTGGTAGCTTGTGAAGGAGATGGGATGCTGCAGGACTAAACCCGTATCTGGGGAAATTATCATCAGTTTGTGATTCATACATTAGTATGATTTGTCCAGACTTGGGACCAGAATCATAATGCCTCTGTTAGTGGAAATATTTCCATTGTAGCTCCCTATCTCCTTGAAATTGCCTTTGCATTTATTTTGTCTGATTTGAATGTGACGGGAAAAGGTGGCTATACAAATCCGTTTGACAAAATAATGGTGTAATGGTTACTCTATTATCTTCAAAAGCACTGAAGTCTTTTACTGCATTTATAGCTCTAATGAACTTCTGTATATGTATGTTTGGTAGTAATTAAAGTGTTCTGAAGAATGAGCCAATGTTTCGTTTAGGACACCTTTAATGATAGTTTTTATTTTCTTGAACATAGGTGGTGGGGTGGTTCTGCACAGGACATTCCCTTATACCTCATTCACTCCTCCTGACTCAAGCCATGTAATTACCTTGGCAAAGCCATTTTGCAATAGATCACATTGTGCTGTCTTGTAGATTTATTTTTTTTTTTCTCCAGATATTACTACATGGTTTGTTTTTTTGTTTCCTTTTTTTTCTTTTCCCATCCACAAGGGTGTCTGTTTCTAAAAACTTATAAACAAATAAACTATACAGATATAACTTGGAGTTATATGGACAGCTTCCTCTAGCTCTAATCATTTTTGCACTTCTCAAAGTTTATTTTTGCAGGATTTTTTGGACTTTTTTTTTCTGAGGTATGGGCTAGGATGTGTGTATGTAACTCCTTTATGACTGTGACTAAGTGTAGCATAGAGATTGTGAAGTTCATTTTAATTAGTTCTCTTACATACTGGGAGCAAGTATCTGGTTTTACTTTCTGCTCCTACCAGTACCCCATCTAGCAAATTTACTGTGCTGTGACTGTAGTAAAGCCATAAACAGTCTGCATTGTAACAGATCCCCGGAGTTCCCTGCCTTGTAAGGCAGTCCTTTTCCCATGCTGCCTTTAGCTTACACATGCAACACTTTTTGGCAGCTGTACTGCATTTTAAACTCACTTCTAATTTGCCATCCATTATCACCCCCTAAGCACCTTCTTCTGCTTCCCAAACTCTTTCCGCTGACTGAGTCATATTTGTATATGTGTGAGTTTATTGAGGTCTTTTGCACTAGATTTTTGGGAAAAAGAAAATAAATACATGGATAAGTGTGAGTTTTTCTAATAAAATGAGACATATTTATTGGAGGAGATACAATTTCTTGGACTTATTTAGAACAGTTTTCTCACAAATTTTGTGATAACAGACCCTGAAAAATGCATCCTTTATGTGGTTAGTGATGAATGTCATCAGCTCTTCTCTATGTTCTGTTCCAGGTATGAATGTTTCAAGTACAAGAACACTGTCAATTATCCACTGCTTTTCTTGTTAATAACATACAGCTTTGTAGTCAGCATAGTAAGTAACTTTTTCTAATACAGCATTTTCACCTGTTGGTTTGCAGTTTTCCTGCCAGTGAAGAAATATTGCACAGGCCATACTGACTGAATCCCTCTCACTTCCAGTCAAGGACAAATTATTCCTTTGTTGGGAAAATTATGTGCTGGACACAGAAACCTGTGTAGAATAAATGAAGATGAAAAGCAGTAGTCCAATTTCCAGAATAGGGATGTGGGGAAAAACAATCACTCTTGACTTGTTATGGGACCTTGAACCATCTGCCTTCCTCATCTTCCCTCACTTTAATTCATCTACAGAAATAAGCATGATCCTCTTCAACAGACTGCAAAAAGTGAACTGTGATACACAGCCCAGGGTACTGACTGGTGCTTTAAAACAATGGCCAGGATGAGAAAGGAACTTAGATGTTAAAATTAAAATAATTTTAACTGTGTCATGGCTACCTTGATTCCTTTTCTTAGCACTGTGTGCTCTCTCTATGAATAAAATGAGGGGACACTGGCTATCAGCCACAGATGGAATCTCCTTTTACTGCCAACCATTTCTTAAAAATAAAAATGTTGTAGATCGTCTTCTGTCTTCAAAATACTTGCCTATTCTGTGCCTCCTAAAATTTTTTTACTTGTGGCAAGTTAGGCCTAAGGTCTCATGCCCATCTCTTTTCTAAAGCAGAAATTAAATGCACTGCATTAACAATAGGAAGAACTACTAGAGTTTTGTAAAATGAACTGAAATGTTAAAGCATTGTCAAAATCATTAATAATAGCAAATCAAAGTAGAGAACATTTTCTTCTCACAATGCATATCAAGAATGTGTCTGCTAATTTCTGCATCTTAATTGTTTTTGGATGTGTTGCAAGTCTGTTAAATGAGGACATTCTAGATGTTAATGCCTCTATTTGTGCTTCTTAATTGAAAATAATTCCATAGTTAAAACCTCAGACTTTGCCAGAGGAAACTTCAAATGTTTAATCAACTTTAATGGTGCATTGGTAGGCAATTGTTTCTTGATTCTAACAGAACAAGTCTTGGCAATATTTATATGAATAGCGTTATGATCATTCTCTGTTGCAAATTAGGTCATTTATTTATTTTGTCTTTGCAGGTTTACTTGAATTTGAAAGAGCCTGTCTTCCATCAGGTAAATCTTTCTTGTTGGAGAATCTAATCTTGTTTTTAAACTATGCTATTTAGTGGAATGTTTAACAGAATTTTATCGGTGAAAGGAAAACAGAAGGCAAGCACGATTTGCCTTTTGCTCTTTCTTTAGTGGTATTGCTGTCTCTCGTATCACCATCCTCGTACTTCTTGACCTAAAGAACTAGAATGGTTTACTGTGTGCTGTGTTTTAGCATTTGACCTAATATTTCATGTGGTTTTTATCAGTGACAAGTGTATCAGGGTGAACATCTCTATGGGCTAAGGTGTGTGACAGGGAGGGTTTAATGAGCCCTTATCCACTTCTTTCCATTAACAGCTGCCTTGAAATGATGACCTGACATCATAAGGTGTCTGGGTCGCAACAACTCCCTGCAGTGCTACAGGCTGAAGGCAGAGTGGCTGGAAACTGCCCAGCAGAAAAGGACTTGGGGTGTTGGTTGACAGCTGTCTGAAGATGAGACAGTGTGTGCCCAGGTGGCCAAGAAGGCCCCCAGCATCCTGACTTGGATAAGCACTAGTGAGGTCGGCAGGAATATGGAAGGGATTGTCCTGTACTGGGCACTGGTGAGACTGCATCTTGAATCCTGGGTTCCGTTTTGGCCCCTTATTCCAAGAAGGCCATTGAGGGGCTGGAGCATATCCAGAGAAGGGCAGTGGAGCTGGTCAAGGGTCTAGAGCCCAAGTCTGGTGAGGAGTGGCTGAGGGACCTGGGGTTTTTCAGCCTGGAGAAAAGGAGGCTCAGGGGAGACCTTCTAGCTCCTGACAATTCCCCGAAAGGAGGTTGGAGCCAGGTGGGGGTCAGTCTCTTCTCCCAAGGGACAAGCAATATGACAAGAGGAAACAGCCTCAAGTTGCACTAGGAGAGGTTTAGTTTGGACATTAGGAACAATTTCTTTCCTGAAAGGATTGTCAAGGCCTATCCCAGGCTGCCCAGGGCAGTGCTGAGTCCCCATCCATGAAAGGATTTAGAAGACATGTAGGTGTGGTGTTTAGTGACACGATTTAGTGGTGGTTTTGACACTGCTAGGTTAAGGCTTGGACTTGATGATCTTGAAGGTCTCTTCCAACCAAAATGATTCTATGATTATGTGGCTTGGATGACTTACGCGCAGCGCTTTTCTCTCCACTTTAACGTTAGCTTTTTGGTTCTTCTTAACAACTTGGTTTTACCTTGTGTAAATTCAAGTTGAATTTAAACATAGAGTGTCTGCCGGGGTTATTTCGCAGACTAGTTACGGTCTTACAGGCTTAATGGCATATTTGGTACAGGTTCCTTTTGTAGCAGTGCAAGACTATTAATATGCCTCCATTGCCTGTGGGGAGAGGACTTCTATCACTTGCCCCTTCCCAGGAAGTTAGAAATCATGCTTGTTTATGTACGCCTTGAGGAGTTTTCCGCTGTTTATGATTTTTTTGATCAGGGATCACAGCTGAAAAATTGCCAAGCAAAAGCACTGAGCTCTTTGCAGGACAGAGCTTTTAAAGCCTTAATTTGAGAAACTGGTAGTGCCATTGCTTGTCAAAATGTGCCTTCCTCATCAGCAGTTGTAAAAATGATATGTGGTTCCTGTTGGTGGGTTAGTGAAGCACTGATGAATAAAGTAAGTTCCCAGCTGCTCCAAATAATCTCTCCTAGAAACAGGAGTTGTTACTCTACCTGTAGATAGAGAAACTTGCAGGATTTTTTTGATGTTGTTAATTAAATCCTTTCTTTTTTTTCTTCTACTTACATATCCAGCAGGAAGGTACTGACTGGGGTGAAAGTGGCAGTTTCTGATGCTTTTATTGAGCTGGTTATAACTGGCTTTGAATGAAGTGACTTAATTTTGTTAACAACAATGCAGAGTTTACTATTGATATTGAACTTTTATTTCTTTAATCCATTGTCTACTCAGCCTACATTTATTGCAGTAGATACATCCCAGCTTCACTATATTCAAGATTGATGCACTGACAGGTAGTGTCCCATGTGACAAATAATAAGATGATAGATTATGACTTGTCAGGAAAGAGGGAAATAGGGCAACTTTAAACTGTTGCCCCAGACCTTTAGTTTTTTGCATCTGGTTTCTCTTAGGTTCAGTGTATCACTTCACTGTTATAATATATACATGAGGAATCAATGTAGAAAAGATTTAGGCCTATAAAATTGCTGGACTTTTTACAACAAAGTTTTCCAGATTGATTTTTATGGAGAGCACAGTCATGGACAAATTCCAAATGTTCAAGTGCTGCACTCATTTTTTTCGCAATCTTTGCCAAATATGTTGTAAATCCAGAGGAAATCTGTCTCTTGACTACACAGGTAAGCAAGGCTATTTTCTTAATAATTGCCCTTTATTTCAGGGTGATCAAAAAAAAAAAATCTTAATACAATTTCAGTAAGTATTTTCCAGTTGTGTGGTTCACACAGACATGAAGTAAAGTTAAATATGCTCATGCAATCATAGTTTAAATCACAGTCTTAGTCCCTAACTGTATTGGAAAGCAGCATCAGGTCAGAAAGCAGCATTTGATTCCTTTAGGTATTTGTTTGGGATCATGATCATTTGTCAGACTTGCAAAAAGGGGAATAAATACATGGACAGCTTTATATTGCTCATTGTATTAGTGTGCTTTTTCTCCTGAAAGGAGATCAATAAGAATGGAAAAGGATCCTATTATGTTTAGTAGCCAGAATCCAAGCCTCATTTTTCAGTGAATTACCTTCTACTTTCCTTCCCAACTTCAGCTCATAAATTGTTTACCGCCAGCAGGGCATGAAGGGGATTTCAGTTTGTTATTCATGGCACACTAGCAATGAAGACCAGCTTCTTTCTCTCCATCCACATATTGCAGATCTTTAAGTGTCTTAGTGCTTTAACCATAGGAGGGATGAGATGCATGTTTTGGTCAGTTGGAGGTTACACATCATTACACAGGGAAAAAAAAACCAACCCACTTTTCAGCACTTTTCAGCCTGACAACTGATATGTTTGGTTTTTTTTTTCCTGCCTCATCAATTAAATGAAAGACAGCAGTGGCCTTTACAGGCATGTATTGTCTTGTTTATGTCAAAATCCCTTAGGCTATAGCACTAATATTGCCTAATTTCCATGGTGCTAAACAACCCTTCAGCCCATTTTCCTAACTGGTTTTAAGCCAGCATCACTGAAAGAAAACAGCTCTTTCCCATCTGGCACACAAATTTACTTTCTGATGCAAATTTGATTGGGGAACTCGAGAGTTTAAAAGTCTTCTCAGAGTTAGTTTTACATCAGATTAGTTGCTCATCCCTGTTTACCACATGTGTATTTGTGTTTATATAAGGAAAGAGGTGGGAGGAGACTGACTACTGGTGTGGAGTGATCTACAGACACATAAATATAAGATGGCCTGGAAGCAAAAGAAATTACCCTTGCAGTTAAAGTTTTAGACTCAAGTCTTACAAGTAGTCTTTTTTCTAATACGATATGGCCTAGAATGCTGTCACTTAGAAGTATTGTGTTCCAGCCTGATTTGTTTACTTGCCATCTACCATATGGTGGCTATAGACTTGTAGAGATCAAAACCTCACTCAAGTAGTGGGCCAAGTTATGTGAATAACAAATCTAAAAGTGTGTTATTTGCATAGTCACCTGCTGCAAGATTTTGAAGCAAATTTTGAGTGAACAAATAATGAAAAGGTAAATAGAAAATTACGTAAAATACATTACAATAAATTTAGGAAATGTGATTTTTAAAAATGACTTTTGTATAGACATTCCAGAGGTGGTGTTATGTCATCCCATGAGAAACTATGCAAACTGGAGGAGCAGATAAGTCTGAAAATTGCAAACAGGGGAAGGAAGTGACTAGTGGAAAATGACTAAAGATGATGAAAGGCACTCTCAGTCTGGACTTTCTCGGGTTTAGTAGCTGGGAGGGCTTTTATTTTCTTACTGCAGCAGGAAAAAACAAAGTAATGTACTGATGATATTTGTGATGATACAAACGTCAGAGGCATCACTGAGTACAGAGGAGGAGATGAAGTGGTAAGCGGGAGACCTTGAGGACTAGGGTAACAAATGACTCAAAATGGAAGAGGATGCACTGATGGGCAAATAGAATTGTCGAATGCTTTGGGTTGGAAGGGACCTCAAGGATCATCTAGTTCCAACCCCCCAGCCACGGGCAGGAACACCTTCCACTAGACCATGTTGCTCAA
This sequence comes from Chloroceryle amazona, assembly GCA_027560015.1. Lineage (NCBI taxonomy): Eukaryota > Metazoa > Chordata > Aves > Coraciiformes > Cerylidae > Chloroceryle > Chloroceryle amazona. Next base: position 32,960 of record JANHFX010021611.1, on the reverse strand, counting down.
TGCCCCATCCAGCCTGCCCTTGAATGCTTCCAGGGATGGAACATCTACAACTTTTGCCTTTTACTGGAACATGTTCATTCTTTTCGCATGTTCAGGTTGCCAAGCAGTCGGCTAAAACTGACTTTTTTAAGGCATGTCTTCACCTCAGCGATTCTATTTGGGCATTGTTCTCCTGAAGACCACAAATGAAAGTAATTTGAGTGACATTTTGCTCTTACACAGCTTGTTTGGGGACATCCTTCAGACAGCAAGTACAGCTTTCATTCTGGCTAGTGCTTTTGGCTGCACAATAGCTTAGGGAATGTGGAATGATGTTCAGACACTCCAGAGGATCGAGTCTACAAGTCATTAAAGGGGAAGCTAAAGTTTACTGCTGCAGACAGTGTCCCAGGAGCTCTGGAGAGCTGCTTTGTGCCATGCAGCAGCAGCGACTTGTGTGTTGCTTTTTTTATCACATACGTGCATCTAACCAGGACCAAACCAAGGGAAGCTGAATTAGTTCATTCAGGAGCTGTGAAGGCAGCATCTGATACCAAACAGCCATAACTATGCTGAGTTACTCAGTGTATCAGAGTCATCATGAGGATTATCTTTCCTTTTTCTCTCTGCTTAGATTTCTTTTCCAGAAACCCAGGAACATGTAGAAACCTGTTCTCTGTGTTGTAAATTGCAAATAAAGTTTCCAACTTGAAGTACTTAGGCTAACTATGTTTTGATAGCTCGTTGGTATATTAATAGATGACCAGTAGTTGCCAAGAACCTAAAATCTCTCAGTGCAATTCCCAACATGTACTCTAATATTTGAGGCTGATAAATTGACTTTATTAACCAAGGATGGGCAGAAGGCCAGGAGCAGATGAAACAGAGAAGTGGAAATAACCAGCCATTGCTGCTTTCTGTACTGGAAGGGTAGATGAAGAACCAGTTTGGTACACTTTCCCCAGTATGAAGTACTTCCTTCCATAAGAAGTCTATCTGTAGGGTTTGCTTAACTGCACCCACATCAAAAATGTTGCCAAACGCCGAGCCCTGAAATGCTTACTTCCCATTTGTGAATTAGAAGGATATTCTTATTTCGCCTTTTTAACAGGTAATAAATACACTGTGTATTAATGGGACTTTGAGTTTTCCCCATTGCAAAGCTAGGGGCTTCAAGGCCTGAAATGCACGCAGCTTTATTTGCATTTTAGACAGCAGAGGGAGTCATCTGGTGATAACAAAAGATTATGAGATTCTGCTGTTTCCGTTTGTTTCAGTTGTCGTGCAAGGGTGTTCTTTGGCTTACAGTGTAAGAGCACTGCAAGACAAAACAGTGCAAGACTTGCCTGGGTTTTCATCTGTCACTTAAGTGATGTGTTAAAGAACAAAGGGAGCTAAAATAATTGGAAAAAAATGAGTCAACCTGAATAAGGTAAATTTACTTGGGTCACAATAAGCCCCTGCAATGCTTACAGTGTTGTGGAAGAGTGTCTGGAAACTGCCTGGTGGAAAAGGATCTGAGGGTGTCTATTGACATCTGGGTAAGTATGAGCCAGTGTGTGCTTAGGTGGCCACCGGCATCCTGGCTTGGATCAGTGCTAGGGTAGCCAGCAGAGTAGGGCAGGGATCATCCCAATGTACTGGACCCTGGTGAGGCTGCACCTGGAATCCTGGGTTCAGTTTTGGGTCCCTCACTCCAAGAAGGACATTGAGGGGCTGGAGTGTGTCCAGAGAAGGGCAGTGAAACTGGTGAAGGGTCTAGAGCACAAGTCTGGTGAGGGATGGTTGAGACTGGAGAAGGGAGTCTCAGGGGAGACCACCTCACTCAAGAACTCTTGGAAAGGAGGTTGGAGCCAGAGTGGGGTTGGTCCCTTCTACCAAGGAACAAGCGCACACTAGGACAAGAGGAAATAGCCTCAAGGTATGACAGGGGAAGTTTAGGTAGGACATAATTTCTCCCCCAGAAGTGTTGTCAAGCCCAGGGCAGTGTAGGAGTCCCCATCCCCAAAAGATTTAAAAGTCGTGTAGATGTGGTGTTTAGTGACATCGTTTAGTGCTGGACTTGACAGTGCTGGGTTAATGGTTGGGCTTGATGATCCTGAAAGTCTCTTCCAACCAGTATGATTCTGTGATTTTTTTCTTTTTTAAAATCTGTTTATTCTCTGTCATTCTTTGGGTGGATGGGTAATACCTAACAGACTTTTTAGCATGATGAAAATAGTAAATCCATGGGTGGTAAAGGTATAAAAGAAAGCCCTGCTCCCTGAAGTGTAAATGAAGTTTTGTAGCTCAATTTATAGGCATCTAGTAAGAAACAGCTGTAGCGAGATGTGCAGCTTCAGCCTCTGCACATCACAGCCACACCTCCGCGATGCTTGCCTTCAGCGTGAAGAGGAGGACTGGCGCGTGCAGAGCAGAACAGTTGGTGCCAGGCTTTTAAGCACAAATGTGTTTCGCTGCTAACAACCTGTTTGTGTGGAGGAGCAGAAAGGGCAAGGAATTGAAGTGTCAACTGTGGGCATATTTTTCTTCAGTCACTGCAACGTTCTTTTTATTTTTGACTTCCTCCCTCCCACCATGAAGACTGTCTTCTTCTGCCAGCAATAAAGCAACTCACCAGGAGATACCAAGCCAGAAGCAAAGAAAAGCTTTTCTTAGCTTTTGCTTCTCCCTGCTTTAGCAGCTGCTGAAAAAAAAAAAAAAGTGGTTTTAACCTGTGTTGTACCTGGGCTGCCTATAAGCCATGTCCCTCTAGTCATAGTCTGACACTATTTAACAACTTGTACGAAGAACCCAAGAGTAAAGCAGATAAAAGCATAAAGGTGGTCGCAGCCCTAATGAGCATGACATTTCTCTTCATGGGTCTTTTTTTTCCTGTGTCTGTGCTGCAAAAGAGCATTTTAGCAATGTAAATTGTGGGAAGGAGGAAATCAGCAAGGAAAGGACATGAAGATGATGGTCCCAGAGGAGCCTTTTTATGAATTTTTTTTTTCCCCTCTGTGCCATCCCTCACTCCAAATGAATTACTGGATTTGATTAGGAAAATGAAACAGACTATTTTAAATGAAGTAATATGGCATATATTTCAGTCTTGTAGTTTGTATTTGTAGTATGGTGGGCCCTCTTTAGGCAAAATGTCAGTCTTGAAGAATTGTACCAGCATGCAGCACATAGCACACCTCAGCTGTCCCCTTTCTACCTTTAGCTTGGGACTGTTAAGCACTTGATAACTCAGCCTGGGTCTAGCAGGTTTTGGTGTGGTTTTTTTCCCTGATTATGTTCTGTACCCCAGCAAGGGGACTGGAATTAGCTAATAGATTTGTATAAAGTACAAGCCAGAACCAATTAGCCTTTCAAAGAGTTTTGCTTTGTTTAGCTCTACAGAGCAGAACACACAGTAGTAGTAGTTCAGTTACTGAAGTTATTTGATCTCACTCTGAATGCAAATAAAGAGCTGCTGTGCTGAATGACTTCGCATAGTCAATATTGGAGCTTACTTTTACCAGTTGTCAAACATAAGGGCTCTGCTGTCTGTCTTGTTCTGTATATATGCAGTGATACAGTGTGTGCTGCAAACTTCATCCATAAAGCTAAAAGCTCTCTGAAAATTTGCCTTTATGGACTTTTGTAAGGTTTGCTGGCTTTTAAAAATAGACAGCAAAGGTTTATCATTTTTGTGTTTCATGTGAAACAAGGCAGCATTAGAAAGGGGCTGACTAAAAGCAAAATGAGAAAGGAAGGTCAGTGAACAAGGAAGCGAAAAATAACAGGGGGCTTGTGGGCCACTGGAGTGAGGCAAAGAGCCAGGCACAACTGCTTGAAACAAACTGGCTTGTGGCAGGAGGAAAACAGTGTTCAGAATAAAAAGCATGGAGAGTAATTTAATGTCACCAGTGTCTGAAAATCTTCCCTGCTGCAGTGGCTTCTGCATCAGTTTTCAGGCATGACTGACCACATTTCTTTTATTTAGTCTGTATGTCTCGGAGATGGTGTTATGTGGATCTTAAGCTTCTGAATTAAAAAAAAAATAGCAAGGCAGAAAATAAATTATTACCTTGACTTTTTATAAAGTCAGGGAAATTTGTCAAGCCTACAGTGAGACAGATTTTGCTCATGGATCTTTTCAGAGCATGCAGCCTTCCCACTGTAGAATTAAATTGAATCCCAACAGTCTGTAATGTAACAGTTGGTTTTAAATGCTTCCTGGAAAGTTTCTTGCATGCTCATGTGTGACATAGTGTATAGTCTATTCAGGTGTTTGCTTTCAAGAAAAAAGTATTAATCAAATATCAGTGAAGGAGGTAGAGCTTTCAGAAACTGTTTTGGCTGATGCTTATGCAATCCTGGGCTAAAATGCACAGATACAGAAGAGATGATAGGAGTTAGTTACCATTTTCATTCCAGGATGCTTTCTGAGTGCCATCTAGTGTTTGCTTTCTGATTAAAAACCATGAAACTGCTGTTTTATACAATTGGTTTATCCTGTATTTTCATAAAGGGTGTTATTTAAAAGCATACTATTATTTGAAACTTTTATAGAAGACTTTCTGTAGAGGACATTAGAGGGAATGCTCTTTTCCTGAGACTAAGAAATAAAGATCAACAGAGGCATCAAAAATTTTTCACTCTTGTAGTGTTTTATAAAGTCTCTTGAATCCAACTACTAAATTTTATCTGTTTTTATTTCCAGGTCATGTATGGAACTTTAGTTTCCATTATAGTTCTACGATCTGTTTATATAGTATTATGGTAAGTAACCATTTAATTCGGCATTATAAGACATAACTTAGAATTTCCATCTTTTTATGGTGAGCATAACATGAGAAATTGCCTATGGCAAAATTTCTTTAGGTACATAATGCAAGTTCATGTGCTCTGCTTGGTAGGAAGGGAATGGCTCATCTTGCATTTTTTTGAAGCTGTTGGGATAAAGTTAAACAAAACTGAGATTGCTACACTTATGATCAGTGTTCACTGCCAGGTGTTCTGCTAGTGGCTTCAGCTGTTAGCCTGGGACTTCAAGGGGAATCGAGTTTTGGTTTTCATATTGCTGGGTACCATGAGAAATCTATTGTCAGCATTCAAACTAAGGATGAGATTTGCAGAGAGGCGAGAGTAAGACTGCAAAACTGAGCCATCTGTTATTATTTTCCCCTCCTCTTCCCTACTCAAGTATCTACAATTCAAATGTAAGCAATATTAACACAGGAGGTTAAATGATGGTTTTCCTTACAGCTTTAACTGTGTAAAGTTAGGTGTACATTATGGAAATTGAAATAAAAACTATGTATAATAAACAGAAGGTTATCAGAAGTGTTAGGAGGTGTTGAGAAGCATTAAAATCATCAGAGCACAGACTTGGTGAAAGTGAAGATAAAGGAACTGAATCAATATTGGGGTAAACACCTTTAGCTTTCAAGTGTTCATTTGGTTGCCCCTTCCCGTCTTTCCCCCGTGAATAGTTGGTGCTCTTGTGTGTTTGGGAATTTCTCCTGAAAATTACTGACTTATCTCTACTGTCTTCATTCTAAATGTGCTTTTTGTTAAACTTTGTTTCGAGTTATATATCTATATCTGTTCAGGAACACAAGTTAGAATTCAACAAAAGATGTGAATTTAAAGTATATTCCTTGAATCACCTTCCAATTGCAATTTCAATTAATTTGGTTTGACATCCCATAAAATCCACACAGATCAAGTGTAAATGTTCACCGACTTCTATTAAGCAAGAACTTAAAACTGTTAGCGTGTCACTTGCATCATTAGAAACAATCATTAGTTTAAAAGCACTTCTCAAACCCATGAACATGGAAATTTTCATCCGAACTGAGAGATCTTAAGTAATACTGCCTTAATTCACTTCCAAGGGAAATTAACTTGATTCAAATTTGGATCATTTTAATGTTCTTATACAAGGATTTAGCACAGTTCTAGTCACTTACATTTCTTTGTCTGTGTAGACAAACACTCGGGCCTGTTCTCTTTCCAGTTCTGCATATTCCACACACTTGCATATTCTTGCTATTTCTGAAGCATTTCATTGACTCTTGTCACTATCAGTAACACACCCATCCTCCCTCACAGAGTATCATTTATTGTTTTGCTCCAGCAAAGTCTGTCTTAAAGTTCCACCTACTTTTTCTCTTCAGTTTCAGGGGTTTGGAGTGTATTTTCTTAATTAGCTACATCCCTTCATTGCAACCTAGCCCTACAAAGACTTGCTTCCTCCATTAATTATATTATGCAAACTGGTTAGGAAGTTGAGGTGGGGAGAGAAGTAGGTTTGAGCTACTTCTGAACTTAATGAAACTGCTACTATTTTTTAATTAGCTCTGCTAGAGAAGCTGTACCAACCTGAAGGCCCCCTTTCTTGTCTCTAAAAGTCATCCCCAAGTACACTTTTGGATTTAGTTCCTCTGCGTTGCTAAAACAGATCCCTGTCTTTCCACTCATAGTACTTGCACTTGTCCAAGCCTGGTTCAACTTACATATGAATCCTGATTTTGGCTTTATATTGTTTCTTACTTCCTTAATATATATTAGCTTCCTGTTATTCATATTTCTTACTGCAGAGCTTGAGGTCCCTCTGAGTTTAGAGTGAAAATTTCAGACAACATCCTCCTGCTGCTTCCTTCTGTCCTCACTGATTCTTGCCATTCCTGCCTGCTTCCCCTCCCGCTTTTCATCTCTTTTTTTGCCTCTGCTTCCTTCCCAAGATTACGACTTGGCAAATGTTGTTCTCTATTCACAAAGCGTGTTCCCCATTAATAAGTGATGCCAGCTTCTCTCTCTTCCCTTCACAAAACACCACCATTTATTCCCTGAACAATTCTAGCTATAATTACCTAATTACCAACATGTGTAACATACCATTTAGTGTTCTTTCATGTCCTGGGCTTGCTTATGTCTCTAGAGCACTGAGTTGGGAATATCACAGTGTAGTCTCTGCCATGTACCGCATGGTACTCCATGCATTTATTAGACTAAAATAATAATTTTGCTAGTTTATATTGGTAGTACACTTGCTGTGAACATGTACAACTCGTACTTGTATCTGGTTAGCTTGCCCTGTGGAAAAAGCTGTACCTGTCTTGTTTTGCACTTATGGGGTTGTTCAGCTTGGAGAAGAAAAGGCTCCAGGAATACTTATTGTGGCCTTCCAGTACTTAAAAGAAAGTACTATAAGAAAGATGGGGACAATATTTTTTACAGGGCCAGTCGTGACAGGACAAGGGGTGATGGCTTTAAGATAAAAGAGAGGAGATCTAGACTAGATATAATTACGGAATCAAAGAATGGGTTGGGTTGGAAGGGACCTTAAAGATCATCTAGTTATAACCCCCTGCCTTGGGCAGGGACACCTCCCACTACACCAGGTTGTGCAAGGCTCCATCCATCCTGGTCTTGAACATAGCCAGTGATGAAGTATCCACAACTTCCCTGGGCAACCTGTTCCAGTGTTACACCACCCTCGAAGTGAAAAACTTCCTAATTTAAATCTACTCTCTTCCAGTCCAAAGCCTTTACCCCTTATCCTAGCCCTACAAGCCCTTGTAAAAAGTCACTCCCCAGTTTTCTTGTAGACCAAATGTAAGGAAGAATATTTTTTCAGTGAGGATGGTGAGACACTGGCCCAGGTTGCCCAGAGAGGTGGTAGAAGCCTCATCTCTGGAAACGTTCCAGGTCAGTTTGGATGGTGTACTGAGCAACTTGGTATCTGAGCAACTTGCTGTAGTTGCAGATGTGCCTTCTCCCTGCAGGGAGGCTGGAACCTGATGACCTTGAAAGGTCCTTTCCCACCCAAACCATTCTATGATTCTGTGATATTGGTTGCCAATGCTCACAGCTCTGAAACTTGTACTGTGTGTGATGCAGTGTAGAAAAAGCATCTCAGAAATGTATTTTAACTGTGCATTCATAATGCTTAAAAATGACTCAAACAGTATTTCATGGTAGCCTTTTAGGGTTGGAATTACTTTTGGAATTGTCTTACTAGGGAAAAGGAGGAAGTGCTACCAACTTCCAGGTAGGAAGTTTACGGTTCCATGGTTCAACCTGAATGCAGATAGTGAAGGTAAATTTATTAAAGATGCACTTTCTTGCATCTCATTCTTCAGTGTGTTTCCCATTATCCTAAAGAGGACTTTTGTTTTTCTTCCAAAATGAAACTTGACTTTTTCCATCCCCAGTATCTCTCAAAGATAAAATACAACATGAAATTACTGTTTTCAAAAAACATTCATTTGGTTAATTGTTGGTCATGGTGGTCTACATTCACAAAAGACTACGGTCATTGAGAAAGACCTTATTTACACAAGTCCCCTAGTACAAGAATGTCATGTATTGGAAATGAGCCTCTTTTGGGAGAGTCCTATTTGGTAAAATGTCTATTTTTTAATGATTATACATAGGACTGACGAATCAGTACCTTTTTGCCAAGTTCAGTTTTCCCACTTACTTGCTGCATTAGAACTTTAAGGGAACAGTTAGAAACACAGAAGTAAAACAGTTAAAAGACCAGTCTCAGAGAATGTGAATTCAGGAGAGAGGGGAGAAGGTAAGACATAATCCTTTAAATAGATGAGATTTGAAGTTCATACTTTTCCTTTTGGGGAAAAAAAATAATGAAGCAGTTTATTTGTGTGTAGTAGTATTTATATATGCTACAAGCTGACTCTAAAGCATCTTGAATTAAACTTTGCATTATTTCTCTCTCTCTCTAGGGTATACCCATGGCTTAGAGGTCTAGGCTATACATCTTTAACTGTATTTTTAATGGGATTTTTTCTCTGGAATGTGGACAACATTTTCTGTGATAAATTGAGGTGGGTACTTTCATTTTGTCTGGATAGCTCTTAACAGTATTTAGCGTAAAGCTTTGGCTTTCTATGTAGTGTATATGCAAGGCCATCTCATGGTATGTATGGTACACTGCCCACAAAACACAAGGATTTTATCCAGTTTGCTCATGACTACATTCAGCACTTGACAAGCTTTTTGAATGTTTTTTTATCCATGAATAGTTTTATTTTTAAAAATAATTGATATTTCTCTTCAGCTGCAATTTAAATTGAGAGAAAGTAATGTCACTGAAGTAATTTTGAAGATCTGTGGCTTACTAAAGCCTGCTATTCACACTTGATTTGATTTGAATGTGTTTTTTATCCTGCCTTTTTTTTTTGTTGTTTCTGCTTTTGCCATTTCCCAGGAAAATATCAAAAGCAGTAGTTCTGCAAGTTGAAGAAATGGCTATTGCAGTGTATCTGTCAGTAATAAACAACAGCTGTTTGAGTGTCTCAGAAGGAACAGTAACTCTGTGAGCCAATACACCATGCTTGCAGCCTGAAGTGTTCTTTCTGGCTTAGCAATTGTAGAGGAGGCCAGGAAAGAGTTCTTCTTTCTTTAGAGTACTGTCAAATGGGGTAAAAAAGGCTTTCAGACAAAACTTGTAGGAACCTACCATCTGACAGCCCGGAAGGCCAGCTGTATCCTGAGCTGCATCAAAGCAGTGTAGGCAGCAGTTTGAGGGAGGGGTTTCTGCCCCTGTGCTCTGCTCTGGTGAGACCCCCACCCCTCTGCAGTGCTGGGTCCAGCTCTGGAGTCCTCGGCACAGGAGAGACAGGGACCTGTTGGAGCAGGGCCAGAGGAGGCACAGCAATGATGTGAGGGCTGGAGCCCCTCTGCTGTGAGGCCAGGCTGAGAGAGTTGAGGTTGTTGATCCTGGAGAAGAAAAGGCTCCGGGGAGACCTTCTAGTGGTCTTTCAGTACTTCAAGGGGCCAGATGGGGACAGACTTTTTAGCAGGGCCTTTTTTGACAGGACAAGGGGTGATGGTTTAAAATGAAAGATGGGAGATTTAGACTAGAGAGAAGGAAGAAATGCTTTATAACACTGAGGGATATGAAACACTTGCCCAGGTTTCCCAGAGAGATGGGAGATGCCCTGTCCCTGGAAACAGTCCAGGTGAGGTTGATGAGGGCTCTGAGCAGCCTGCTCTATTTAGAGATGTCCCTGCTCCCTTCAGAGGAGTTAGTATAGTTGACCTTGAATGGTCCCTTCCAACCCAAATCATTCTGTGATCTCATTGAATGGCTAGATATTTTGTCAATGCGAGAAAGACCTCTAGTCCAGCAGGTTGTCCTCTTAATGTGCATTCTTCTGAAACTGGACAGCTGCATCATGACACCTTTCTTGGGTTATTTTTGATGCTTGTGTTCCACCATAAGCTGGAGAAGATGAAAAAGTTGATGCCAGCATCCAGAAAATCCACCCTTGACTATCTGATAAACTTTCCTGAAACTTTAAAAAAACATATAGGTGTAGTGAGTATAATACGTGGTGCCTGATCTCCAGAAATGCTTGATACAGATGGGATAGAAAACTTACGTGCTAACACGAGTGGGTGGGTGTACAGTGACTTTGCAAGTATTGGCATCAGGGTGGATTTTTGCAGCTGCATCACATCACTGGTGAGATCGTAATCCCCAATTCACTGAGTCTCCTGAGCTGCTGCAGGTCCATGTGGCTTCTGAACTTGTTCCCAGATGACACCAACTGCTGAAGCACTTTTTTCCATCCTCATTTTGTAAAAGGGAAAAAATAGTCAACATATTTCCTCTAATACTTGTTTGGTTATGGATCTGGAAAATAATTAATACACTTGTTTACTAGCTTTAATCAGATGTCTGCAGAGCCTTTGATTTCTCCAAGTAGTATTTTAACTCAAACCTTTAGAAAAAATTCATATTCCAGTTCCTTGTCAATTTTTCTCTAAAGATCTAACTTGTGAATCACCCACCTACCTCCTCTTTTTGATTTTAATATTCAAAATTTTGTTTTGATTCAGGTTTTGTCCTTCCATTAAATTTGGATCATATTTTAAAAAAAACCAAAACATATCAGTGAAAATATCTATGGCACACAACTTCCCTGGTTGGATCCATGCACTTTTGAACTTGAGCATTGAGATTTTCTGCCATCCAAAGGCTCAGAGGCTGTGCCAGGGTGACAGTCTGTGTTCCACTATGTCATTCCCAGGCTGCCTGAATCAGAGCTCTGTGTTCGTATTTGTCACCGAGCAGCTCTGGAGTTGAAGCAGTAGCTCGGGGATTAGCATTTAGTCAGGGGTACAGAAGACTGTAACATCAAGCAGTAAATAAGTATTACAGAAACTGCAGATTATTCTCCCTTAACACCTGCAATCATAGTTTCTCCTCTTTTGTTTTGACTGAATGTGAAATGAAAGTCGAAAAAGAACTCAGGCAGATGCAAACATTAGTTCCACCATCAGCCAAAATAGACTTTATCTGCAGAAGCTTACTGAGCAAAAGTCAGGGCATTGTAGTTCCTTCCCTTTCGTTACCTATCTCCATCCCATAGCCTCTTCCCAGGTAGCTCACACCCCGTAACTGTGCAAAATACAAAGCATGTTGGCAGACTATTTCAAGTCCCTCTCCTTTCATTGCTTCCTCACTAAACACTCATTTTGTCTCTCTTCTAGACTACAACAGAGAAAGGCAAGCTAAGCTTCCATGGGGCTGGAGAATAGGTGGTGTTGAGTGCCAAATGTGATGCCCGATGGATCCCTTTTCTTATCTCAGACCTTAAACTCAGCAGTTCATCTTGGGTTCAAAGGGTTTGGGGAAGGAAAATGGGAGAAATCATTTAGGACTGTGGGATTCCATAAATATATTCCCTGAAATACAGACTGGAGCATCTTTCTTCCAAGAAAAGGCTGGAGCCCTGGGGCTGTTTAGCCTAGAGAGTAGAAGACAGAGAGGGGACCTTCTCAATTTTTATCAGTAACTAAAGGGCAGGGGTCAAGAGGATGGGGCCAGACTCTTGTCAGTGGTGCCCAGCAACAGGACAAGGGGCAACGAGCACAAACTGGAACCCAGGAGCTTCCATCTGAACAGGAGGAGAAACTTCTTTCCTGTGAGGGTGCCAGAACTTGGACCAGGCTCCCCAGAGAGGTTGTGGAATCTCCTCCTCTGGAGAGATTCCAAACCCACCTGGATGTGATCCTGGGCAGCCTGTTCTAGGTGACCCTGCTGGAGCAAGGGGGTTGGACAAGGTGATCTCCCATGGTCCCTTTCAGCCCCTGCCATTTTGGGATTCTGTGCATTTTGGGCCCAGAAGTAACTGATCACATATTGTATGAAGAACTGTGTGCTTTCTTCAAATGTATAAGAAAGCCAGTTTGCTAGTATCTTTCTGTACTGGCAATATAAGGTGTAACTGCTCTTCCTCACCTGATGAAAGCCTGACTACGTGAAGCCTCCCTCACTTGGAAAGCACATCCCCGAGATACGGAAAAAGTGATGTGTGATCTGACAGTCAAGCACAGTTCACAGTGAGATTGCTTAGCTTATAAAAAAACCCCACCAAACATGGCATAATTTTTCTTTCTTATAGAGCACTACGAGAGAAGATGCCTCCTGTTGTGGGAGCTGTGACACAGTTTCATGCGTGGTGGCATATCCTCACGGGCCTGGGCTCTTACCTTCATATCCTGCTAAGGTAGAAAATGTTTTCTAATCTGGATGTTCATAAAATAGTCTTAGGAGTTTTCCTAGGTTCGGATTTACTTCAAATTGATAGATGAGCCAGAAAAGCAGGCAAATGACCTCTTAGTAAATTGGTGGGAGTTTTTCTTTTCTCTTTGCAACTAGTCTAAAAGTTATGTAAAAGTAATTTATATTCTTCAAAATGTCGTTGTCAATCATGAAATAGTTGTTGTTCTTCAGAAAAATGCAATTCAGAAATCTGAACCTCGTGGCAGTTACACTGTCAAATAGTTTTGCAGTTTATTAAGTTAAAACCATAAGATATTAATAACTTTCTGTTCTCAAGCAGCAATCCTGAAGTACATGTTTAATTTCAGAAGCATAACTGGTCTTTTTGACTGTTGCATCTGAAAACTATCAGGTATCATGCTATAGAGCAGAAGGGCGATGGCTGAAAGGGTTGGAGCAGAGTTGTTCCCAGAAGTGCAGGGTATTCGTTTTAGAAGGACCCTGAAATGAGTCTGAAGTTTGCAAGTATGCAGACAGCTGCCTCTTGTCTCTTGTTTTGTCTCTTTATCGCCATCTAGCGGAACTAGGAATAAAACCAGAATTTAAGCTGGAATCCTAAAGAATTTCTGTAGTTTTGTTCATTCTGTAGTGAAACGATGTTTTTACCCCGTAGCCATAAGAGAATGTGTGTTCAACAGATGCATTCAGTGTAGCTGTGAAAACTTGATTCCGTATCAGTTTTTCTACACCTAACATGGTATTGTCCTTTCTTGTCAGGTGTTAAAATAGCTAGTGAAAGAAAAATTCAAGGCAGATCAGTACATTCCCAGTAGCCATTCTGATAGTTTATACATAGATAGATACATACGTACATACTTGTGTATAGATGTACATACATATATATGGATGTGTATCTATATATACCTGTGTGTGTATATATGTGTACAGATATAAAATATGTCACGGTATGTGGAAAACAGCTGCTCCATTTTGACTGACAGGTTGTCTGCTGCTCTGAACAGCTTGAAATAATCTTTTGAAGGAAATTCCTTATGGATACCAAGCAGATGTAGGCAGTTTGGATAGCATAGGCAAGGTTTTTTCCAGCATGCTGCTCAGATAAAATAATTTGGGTTTGCATCCTCTAGCCCCTGGGGAATGTGCAGATGCCTGATTTGTCTGTCCTATCCCAATGAACTACATGCTTTCCCTGCAGTAGTTTCCCTCGTTTCTCAGCCCCACAGTGGCATCACCTATGTCTGCTTAAAAAAGTGAGGGTCTACCCAGGAAAACATCTGCTGAGGGTAGAGCATGTATAAGAACAAAAATGAGGTAGAGAATCAAGCTATGTTGATTCCCCACCCACTTTTAACATCTGCTGTATTTTGTGGTACACTGATTTAATTTTATCCTTCCAAAATGACAAGATCTAGTCCCTGTTTAGTCTTTTCCATTGCAGAGAGAGGATTCTCTTCTCTGGGTTTCTCTTTCTCCCTACGTAGGTTATAGGGTAGATTAGTTTGCTAATCATAGTCGCACAAAGGAATTTACTGTAGGCTAATGTCTCCTATTTTGAATAAGTCTGGGCAAAATGGGTAGCTCTGCAATCACAGAAGCAGTTTTTTTCTAGTTGGAAAATAAAACTGGGATTAGTAGCTCATTATTATTTTATATGCTGTATTATACATGAAACTTCAAGCACGCTTTTCTCCTTTTCCTCAGTTTATACACCAGGACACTTTTCTTGAAACACAGGCCAAAGGTGAAGGTAAGAAAGCAAGATTTTGTGTCTGTTAGTGCATAGCAGTGTTCAGATGCCTTGTGTTTTGAACTTGCATTGGGGCTCTCACTGATTAAGCCCTTTAAGTTACCATCTTCAATTTCTGCTTATATCTCAAGAAATGAAGTTGAAATGATGGTTAATAGTATTTGGTTTCTGTTCCAAGTGACATAATACTCCGGGAAATCATTCCCCTCTTCCTTCTTGTTTGTTTGTTTGTTTGTTTGTTTGTTTTAACAGTTTCTTTTTGGAATATGGCCTGTTCTTCTTGTGGAGCCACCCAAGAAGCTTTGACTGCGACCTAGGCAGTCACAAGTGATCACGTAGCCTGGCCGAATAAAGCGATTCAACAGTGACTGTGGCTGAAGTGTCAGACTTACGGATTAAGTACCACTGCTATAAAAAGACTTCTCTGTGACACTCGGCCAACTGGCCAGAACAGAGCAAAGAGTTGGCACACTAGGGAAATAATGTTAGTATAGCTTTATTCTAAGTTGTTAAAAAAAAATATTAAGACACAATATTTTTATGTATATAATGTATAGCTGATGATACTGAGCTAATGTTTCGTGCTGGTCACAGAAAACTAACCATTTTTGAAGTGGATTGCGTACGTTTTTCCTTCAGTTGTTGTTCTTTCTGTGGTTTAAACTAATATTAGTTTAGTTAAAATATTAGTTTAGTTCATTTCACTTAGAATGACAAAAATGGGCCATTGTTGGCCAAGCTGAGCATTTGTGTGGCCTATAGTGAACTGAATGCTTAACCTGAACTACTTTAATCTTGCACTTTTATACAATTAATGAAGTATGTAATGATTGACTTAGAGCTTATTCTATCTTGCTTTTCCCCAGCCTCCTTTGCAGTTTATATTTTAAGCAAAATGGTTGGGATACCTGTGCCATTTAGTTCATTTTGTACCAAGCTACCCTTTTCTCTCCAGTCCAACTACTAAAGTATATCGTGGTGTATATTCCAGGGTGTGGCCAGCAGAAGATACTTAAGATGGCAAAGCATTATAGGGGTTCTTGTTTGTGTCTGGAAACTGAATTCCTAATTTGTTTAACCAGTGATCCATCAGGAGACTGCAGGGTGACTGTATAAACACAAAAAACAGTTTTAAAATTTTTTTATAATCATTATGTACATGCCTCCCTTTTCTATCCCTACTTTTTTACTCCCCATATCCCATTCACACTACAGATTGTCAAACACCTTAGGCACGTGCTAGTTCAGTTTTGAAGTCATCTCTTCCCCTTATTTTTCAAGTCTTAAGTATTGGTCTGACTTTCAGAAGCATCTTCTTATTCAGAAATACTGAAGAAAGGGTAACAAACATTACTGATGTTGAGGATGCCCCAAAATATAATTGGCAGCACTTTGCTTGTTCTTAATCTGTCCATCACATGGTTACTCTGTGGAAAGTTGACCACCTTTATAAAAACAAACTTTGGGCACTACTAAGAGGGACAAACCCTCTGGTTTCTGCAAGTTTTGTCTACCCAGCCGATGAAAGTTAACAAGTATGCATAAAGAAAACATTGAACTAACAGATTCTTTCAAAATATACCTCATATTGGAGGCAGTGGTTTTGACTCTTCAGATCTTGGGATGACTAACAGAGTCTGTCTCTGGGCCTCCTGGCTGCCGTGCTATGCAATTTTTGTCTACTTTTGATGCTCTGAGGCATTTATTCTTTTTGCCATGAAGGAAGAAAGGGAAATGTTCAAATTGATTGGAAATCCCCCTTTGTATTGATTTAAAACGTGCCCACAGCAGCAAGGCACGGTAATGTAGCTATAAAGCTGTCTCCCAGATCAGAGTCCCCGCTATTGTACAATCAGCACTAAACTGGTCTTTTCCCTTTAATGTCTTTTTTTCCTGCTTGCATCCTCCATGTCCATCAGTAGCGCTCCTACTGATGTGAATCTCCACATAAAATTGTGGCTTTTGTTATGTGAGTGACCCTGGACTCTTGAGATCAAATAGACCCAAGCTCAAGGCTAGAAAAAGTTACTTAACCTTGAGTGACTGCAGTGAGGTTTAAGCACGTGCTGATAGCAGTGCATTTCAACCTATAATCAGCAAACCACTATAAAGATTCCAAAGTGAAAATTTTAAAACAGACTGGTAGTCAGTCAGCTCCAGTTCCATAGACAAGGTCAGCATCTGTTGGGAAATTTGAGTGATCTTCAGACTTGAAAGACATTGGAATAACTAGCACAGAGGTAGGAAAGTTCTGTCTTGGATCAAGAGTCTGTAATTATCCAGAAGATATTTTTTTGTAAAGGGATTTGAGAACTGTTTTAAAAATGTAGCTTAAAAATAAGTGCCTGCCTATTCACCTCCAGGCTCTCTCCAGCACATTTCTGCACGCTGTATCCAATTTTCTTACTTAGTACACTGACACGTGTTCGTAAGTCAGGGAGAGAGTCCCATAGTAGGAGCAGTGCAGCAAGGAGACATCAGCAGTCCCTTGTGGCATCTGCTAGGTATGGTGGTATTGTTAAGAAAATGAACAACACCCTTATTTTAGTGGCCTTAGCTCTGTTACTGGAGGATCTGGGGACTCTGTTTTCCCTGTAATTGCAGGAAAGTGTGCTGAAAAGCCACTTGCTTGTTGATTAAACTTCTCTACGATCGTATATTTTAAAGAAGTTTGTTGATTCTCCCATGCATTTGCAATTAGGAAGTGTATGGGTTTTTTTCAGATCTTGTTGAATTAAATTGTCCAGATTTTAAAAAATTGTCAAAGCTCTTGGTTTAATTTTATGCTACTGTTGGCTTTTCATTTGCATATTGCTGGTCACTGATGTTTTTATCTTTAAAAACATACACAGATTGGCTTCATACCAAAGGACCAAAAACATGCGCACCTTTACTACTCTTCCAGCAGCCTTCCTTTCAGGTTATGTTAGACCCTGAAGAATGTAATTTATGTGTGTATCCTAAGCATAAATAATGTAAAACTATGGGTGCTTTGGTTTGACTGCCTTACTGATCTTGTGGGCGATACTGAAAATGGCAAGCCAGTTTTAACTGCGTGTCACTAAATTCAGACTGCCTTTTCTAGTGCCTGGGAAGACATCCTTACTCCTGTAATGTGTTAAATGTCTGTTAAATAGTCTTTCATTTATATCATTTGTATGACATGGTGATTTTTCTTCTACAAACCTTAGAGTGGCATATTCCAAACTTTTCTTGCACTGCATCTTATAAGGTGGGTCATCTTTGATCCTATTCTTCGAGTAGGATTCAGACAGCAGCTTCTTTAAAGAGAGCTATGGAAGTAGCAGGCGTCATTTAATATGAACTGTATAGGATGTGGTGGACAGACCAGATGGCAATGAACTCTTATTCCCTAACATCTATGAAGAGCCAGGAAATCTGCCATCTCACGACCATCGGCTTGGCACAGATCAGCAGCAATTAGTTCTGCAGACCGTGAGCTGAAACGTTCTTCCTTGGAAATAAGGGGAAAAAGTCAAATTTGCTCTTCCCAGTACAGATCAACACCATACCTTATGTTGGGAGTCTAGGTTTTTTGGATACAGCTCAAGACATGTATTACCCAGAAGCAAAGATAAGACTTGAGAAGCATAAATCTGCCATTAGGAGGGATCTCATCTGTGTTTTGAAGACAGTATTGTTGACTAACATCTCCAGACTTCATTTTAATGCTTTTTCTTGTAACACAGGGAAGATGTGCTACCCACAAGTGTTCAGCAGACTACCCCGTGGTCAGAATTGGAATATGCAGTCTACCACTTGCCGATCTACCTCTGTTGTGTATTGTACAATACCTGCGCCCTTAATTTTATCTGCCTGGAGCTGCAGATGTTAGAGCAGCCTGACAGACCACACAGCCTCGGGGGCTGGCAACAGTATTGTATTGATCTGCGGCTGACTCTGCTCGCTTTCCGTAAACTCATTCCGTGGCTGTCGCTTTTAGGCTGTGCTCAGTCTGCTGTTCATCTGCCTGCAGAAGTCTGTCTGCTTTACAAACAGATACAAGTAGGAGGACTTTAATTCAGACAGGCCAAGTGAAACCTTTTTTGCAGTTAAGTTGCATTTAAAGCTAAGATGCAAACAGTATAACTTGTTTTACATGCTTTTGGAAGAGATGTGTTTTATAATTACTCTTAATTCTCTTTTAATCTAATATCGTATTGTCTTGTTTGTCTGAAGGGAAATTGTGTGATTTGAAATACAGTTGATTCTTTGGGTTGTAGTGCATTTGCTTCTAACACCTGGTTTCAAGCAGCTGAATGACTTTTTCAGCTAACTCCTCCACATGAAACTCTTACCAACAGAAAATTCTCACAGTGACATGAGAGTTTCTCACAGTTACTACCACCTTGTTTAGTCTGCATTTAAGAATTTTGGTAATACTGGGGCCTTTTTTTCTTTTTAACCTGTTTCTCTCCATGGATATACTTTTGGCATTTGATAGCAGGTGGTGAAATAACTCAATACACTTCTCAGTGGAAGACGAGCTCTAAGGAAGCAGGACTGCTGTTTTCTTCAGTAGACTCAGAACCCGGGAGCACACCTTAAATTTGGCAGAACATGTGCCCTGTTATTTAAAATGACACATTCAGGTAAAACCGGTTTACTTTAAAGAAACACCATCTGCCCTTTATAAGTAGGCAGTGGGAAGCTTCAACCATGAAGTCCTCTTTAACTGTGAGTATGAAGAGGGATGAACAATGGAGCCGTTGTTAACCATGAGGAGCAAAAGCCAGAAGGAGATTAAGAAATCTTGCCTGGAAAGAGAATAACAACAGATTAAGCACAGAATCCCATAGTATTACGTCAGCCACCCTCCTGATAACTGCACTTTAGATACTTACATAAGAAGTTTGAATGTTTCGATGTTTATACATTTAACTTTCCGTGCTGACTCTGCACTCTTTACCAGAGAGGTGATGTAGACTCTGTTACATTCGGCTCATTGTCAATTGATCAGCTGTCTTTTTTATGAGGCTGGAACGTGACATGGATTGTTCTGTACATGAATTGAATACATTTCTTAGCCAGCAAGAATGTACTCTGCCAGCTTTGTTTGAGAGTCCATAACGTAACTACAGAGAATATACTGTATAACTACTAAGATTGGTTTTGAGTTTCATTGTTCAGTTTCTTTTGCTTATGACTGCCAAGTGCCTGATCTCTTTGTCACAACTCTCTGCTGAGAGCTGAGGCTGTTTTTTCTCCTGCAGCCCAGAAGACAAGCCTCTCTCCATCATTTATCATTAATGGTTAATGGGGGAGGTCCTGGATGACTGGAGACTTTCCGATGTGACACCCATCTACAAGAAAGGCAGGAAGGGAAAGATTATAGAACCATTCATTTTGGGAGTGATCATGAGGCATGTGCAGGACAACAGGGGGATCAGGCCCAGCCAACATGGGTTCTTGAAGAGCTGGTCCTGTTGAAACAACCTGATCTCCTTCTGTGATCAGGTGACCTGCCTGGTGGATGAGGGAAAAGCAGTGGATGATGTCTACCTGGACTTTAGTAGGGCATTTGACACCATTTCCCAAAGCATTTTGCTGGAGAAGCTGGTGGATCATGGCTTAGACAGATGGACTCTTCATTGGGTTAAACTGGCTGGGTGGCTGAGCTCAGAGAGTTGTGGTGACTGGGGTTAAATCCAGTTGGTGACCAGTCACAATAGCTGTCCCTCGGGGCTCAGTTTTGAGACCAATCTTGTTTAATATCTTTATCAATGAACTGGACAAAAGGATCAAATGCACCCTCGCTAAATTTGCAGATGACATGAAATTAAGTGGGAGTGTCCATGTGCTTGAGGGTAGGGAGGCTCTGCAGAGGGATTTGGACAGGCTGGAGTGATGGGCTGAGGTCAATGGGTTGAGGTTTAACAAGGCCAAGTGCCGGGTCATGCATTGTGGTCACAACAACCCCAGGCAACGCTGCAGGCTTGGAGAAGAGTGTCTGGAGAGCTGCTTGTTGGAAAAGGACCTGGGGGTGTTGGTTGGCAGCAGGCTGAATGTGAGCCAGGAGTGTGCCCAGGGGCCAAGAAAGCCAGCGTCATCCTGGCCTGGATCATAAACGGTGTGACCAGCAGGAGTTGGGACGTGATCATGCCCCTGTACTCGGCACTTGTGAGACTGCATCTTGAGTACTGTGTCCAGTTTTGGGCACCACAGTATAAGAAGGACATTGAGGAGCTGGAGCAGGTCCTGAGAAGGGCAACAAGGCTGGTGAGAGGTCTAGAAAATATGTCTTACAAAGAGCATCTGAGGGAAGTGAGGTTGTTTGGTCTAGAGAAGAGGAGACTGAGAGAAGACCTTATTGCTCTCTACAACTACCTGAAAGGAGGTTGTAGTGAGGCTGGTGTCGGTCTCTTCTCACAAAATACTAATGATAGGAAAAGAGGAAATGGCCTTAAATTGCGTCAGGGGAGATTTAGATTGGATATTAGAAATTCTTTACTGAGAGAGTGGTTGGGCAATGAAACAGGCTGCCCAGGGAGGTGGTAGAGTCACCATCCCTGGAGGTGTTTAAATAACAAGTAGATGCAGCACTTGAGGTTATTGTGTAGTGGTTAGGGATATGTTGGGATGAAAGTAGGACTTGAAAATCCTAGAGGTCCTTTCCAACCATAATAATTCTAACAGCGTCCTGGGTAGGTGGGAGGTCAATTTGCTTTTTGTTAAAAATTCTCCTACTGCAGGAGTCACGGCACCGTTTTGTGTTGCTTTACAGAAGTGTAGTTATCCAGCACATGGCTGTGTCTGCTTGGCTCACACCTGAGCCTGACTACCCCATGTCCCTGATGCTGTTGACTCTTTTCAGATGTTGAAAGCTGGTTGAGGGATTTAGCCCCACAGCTGGTGTTTATTTTAGTGAGTGTAGTTCAGTGACAAGCAGTGTGAGGGCGCAGATGTTAAGCAAGTGCTTTATGCAGAGCCCTGTGACTGGAACTTCCTGACAGATGCTCCAGGCAGGACTGGGGATATGGGGATTCATCCATACAACTTGGGATGCAGGTTGAGGTCTGAACCTCTTACTTACTTGTTGAAAGTGTTTAGACTTGGTTAAGCATGTAGTTATAGATGTAAGAAGAAAAGAGTTTAGAATCCAGCTAATGCAAGACCCTAAACCAGTGCCTGCACACTTTTTTTGCACATATTTCACACGAGTTGAATCTGCCTGATGTTTAGGGCAGACTGTTGAGATTTTGAAAATGCAAAGATAATTGTATTTGAGTATTTGTCCACAGGAATAGCTATAAGCACAATCTCGGATGCATCCTTCTTTCCCCAAAGCTCTGGAACATATAGATGTTTCTCCAAAGCCTATGTCAAATAGAAATGGGCTTTTACATGTGCTCATAGCAAATCACATACCAAAATGTTTGTTAAATGAAAGTCTTGGTTGGTCACTGCAGAAGAATTTTGGTTGCGTATGCTATTGCTTGCTGGATTTGGGAAGAATGAGTATCAAGCAGCAGAAGCAGTAGTTACTCTTTAAACTGAAAATGAACATTTTTTTTTTCCTCTTGATCTTCCAAATTGATGTTGACTATTGAACTCACCTGAATGCGCTGATGATGTTTATTGTCTTAGCAAATAACATCTGTCCACCTGTAGTGGACAGATGCCTCCCTGCATTATGTGACCAAATTTCTAACATTGACACTATTAGTCCTAAGGTGTGGGGTTTTTCCTGAAAGTCAGTATATTGTTGCAGATAGATAATGACACTGTGATGGATGTTGACTTGTAAAACACAGCTACGTTGAGCAACATTTATTGACAATTTTGATATACTGAACTGATTCTTCATACCAAATCAGCTGGTAACTAATATTAGGCTTATATGTATCGGCATAACTTGTTTTGTAAAGCACACTAGCTTTGAAATATTTAATGTATTTCATTTGTTCTTCATGCTGCAGTCAAGCACTAATTTGTGTCTTTATAGTTCAAATTATTAAAGAATTTTTGGTTTAAATACAGCTTTTCCTGGGTGTTTCTTGGCTTTTGTGTTGCACAGGGCTGGCCAGTTTATCCTGATGCTGCTCAGAAGATGAGTGGCCGTCTGTCTTGGCTGGTGGGTGCTTGAAGAGAAAAGCAGAATTTGTGTGACCCGCGTTGCCGAGGAAGCTGCCTGCCTGCAGCTATGATGGTCAGAGCTTCTGTGGTGGTAGCACAAAGCTTGGTCATCTTGGCTGCTTGTCTGCCTACAGAACACACAGAAACCTTTTCAAATGAAGGGAGATGATATGTTCATTTGGAAATCCAGTGCAAGGCTTTGGGGTTCTCCAGTCTTTGTTACCTTGTATCCTTTGAGCACTGGATCTTGCTTAAAGGTGTAGTGCTGGCTGCAAACAGTGCAGGATCTTCTCACCTTCAAAGGCCTTCCCCAGCACACACCAGTTGGAAGGGAATTCACATGCTTAACATGGGTGGGAAAGGTAGGAGTCAGATGAACGTGCCATCAGCTTGGTGCATGCAGTTTGCCTCATCCAAGGATCTAGAGCACAAGTCTTGTAAGGAGCGTCTGAGGGACCTGATGATGTTCAGCCTGGAGAAAATGAGGCTCAGTGGAGACCTTCTCACTCTTGACATTTCCCTGAAAGGAGGTTGGAGCCAGGTGGGGGGTCGGTCCATTCTCCCAAGTAAGGATGGAAAAGGCCTCAAGTTGTGCTGGGGGAGGTTTAGGTTGGACATTAGAAAAAATGTCTTACCCCCAAGGGGTTGTCAAGGCCTGGACCAGGCTGCCCAAGGCAGTGGTGGAGTCCCCATCCCTGAAGGAATTTAAAAGCTGTGTAGATGGGGTACTGAGGGATATGGTTTACTGGTGACCTATCAGTGCTGCATTAATGGTTGGACTTGATGACTTGAAAGGTCTCTTCCAACCATAATGATTTTATGATTCTGTTTCTTTCAGTGAGAGAGGAGGATAATCACTGCAGGGCAGAACCTCTCCAGCCAGAAATCATGGACCAGTAGGCACTTACCCAGAAAGTCTCATCACACTCCAGCAGCCAGCGTCAGGTAGTGACCTCAGGTATTTCCCCCACATCTGGCACTTCTCACGGGCCTTTCTCAGAGACACCATTTTTTCCTGCTTATGTCTGTTGCAGCTGTCTCTCTGCAGGTGCAACCCTGAACTAAATATTCTGGGGCCATACCACAGGGAAGGAAACCTTATAGTCAGTGGTGTAAATGTCATGGGGAACCAGTGCCATCTCCCCTTGGTGGTGCTCACACAGAGGTGCAGCTGAACTCCACAGGCAGGCATCACCTGAGTGCTGGGCTGGGTGAAATTCAGCTTTGCATTTCGAGCTCAGGGCTAGCCTAAAACTGAATAATGCTCTGAAATTTCACTGTGGTCCTGTTAAAGACCTCCTCCCAACCAGAAAATTGGAGCACCATGTGTGATGGATAAAACATCCCCAAATACAAGCAGAAACTACATGGACTTAAGCGTAGGCTTATTTTGCAATCGATACAGTTAATTCAGCATCCTGGCTCCCAAATTCAAGGTGAGTATCTCACCTTTTTCACATGCAACACCCAGGAGTCTCAGTACATGACATTTTCCAGCTGCTACGGCAGTCCAAATAGCCACTGAAAAAGATCCAACCTCATTAATCTCATTCACTGAGACTGGCTTTGTAATTTGCATGCAAGACGCACAGGCTGACTTAATGAAATTAGCAGTAACTAATGACACGGACAGCGTGCAGAGCCAGCACAGGGGTGAGATGGAGCTTGGCGTGTGCAGCTCCTGTGGACCATGCACCCACAGCACAGCACCCAGCAGCACCTTGAGGGCTCTGACTCAGTGGTTTGTCATCACCAGCATCAGGTAGATGAATGCTAATGAACAGCGGCTCACATGGTCCCACAGAAATGGAATTAATTGAGCTGCTCTGCTGATGTAAATGGATGTCAAACCCCTAATATCTATTGCCTGGCTGAGCATCAGAGCTGCAATGATTTATGTTGATGCCAGACCTTAGCATGGCTTTTTCCTCATAGCTGGTGTGTTGACTCACTGCCAAACAGCAGAACGGAGTAAATTTGTTAGAAGATTGCAGTATTGTAGAAGACGGTGACAAGTCCAACTTCTCAGGTAAGGGAAGCAATGAACAGCAGCCAAATCCGCTCCACACACAGGCAAACCTGTCCGGGCACTTGTGAGTCATGGCTTAAGAGGATTTTGTTCCTTTGGCATCCTCCAAGTTTTTTGTTTTGATTTTTTTTGTTTGGTGGTGGTTGGTTTTTGTTGTTGGGGGTTTTGTTTTGTTGTTTTCTTCTTCTGTTTCTTTGTGTTTGTTTTTTTTTTTCTTTAATCTTGTTTTTAACATTTCACCTTGGCTGGAATGAAAACAAGATTAAGTGCTAGTTACAAGATGAAAACCATCAACAAACCTGTGAGCAACAGCATTGAAGCAAAGCTGTTACAGGAGGGTTATTTTTATACAGATTATCTGAAAAGCAAACAAACTCCAGCAGCGTTTTCTTGCTGCTGGCATTAATTGAAGCAGGAGGGGCTGATTAACATCGTGGGCTTTTTTCTGATGAAGATCTCTCTGCCACATCCCCCTGAATTTGACAGTTTGCTGTCAATTTGCTTTGCAGCAGATGCGCTCACAAACGCCCCTCCAGAGCAGTTGTGTCTCTTCAGTAACATCCAGGACATCTGATACTTTGTGGGTTTGTCCTTATGCTTCTATCACATGATGGAGTTCAGGATGGACTAAAAACCATTTTTCCAATACAATGATCCATGTTACATTCCAGCAGACCCCTTCCTCTCCAATAAGCATAGAGTCATAGAATCGTTTTGATTGGAAGACACCTTTTAAGATTGGGTCCAACTGTTAACCCAGTGCTGCTAAGTTCACCACTAAACCATGTCCCTCAGCGCCCCATATACACAGCTTTTAGATCCCTCTTGGGATGGGGACTCCAGCACTGCCCTGGGCAGGCTGGGACAGGCCTTGACAACCCTTGGGAAGAAATTTTTCTTAATGTCCAACCTAAACCTCCCCTGGTACAACTTGAGGCTGTTTCCTTTTGTCCTATCACTTGTTCCTTGGGAGAAGAGACCAACCCCCACCTGGCTCCAACCTCTGTTCAGGGAGTTGTCAAGAGCAAGAAGGTCTCCCCTGAGCCTCCCTTTCTTCAGGCTGAACAACCCCAGGTCCCTCAGCTGTTCTTTGGAAGACTTGTTCTCTAGACCCTTCCCCAGCTTCACTGCCCTTCTTTGGACACGCTCCAGCCCCTCAATGTCCTTCGAGTGAGGGACCCAAAACTTAACCCAGGATTTGAGGTGCAGCCCCACAAGTGCTGAATACAGGGGGATGATCCCTTTCCTAGTCCTGCTGGCCACACTAGTGCTGGTCCAAGCCAGCATCCTGGTGGCCTTCTTGGCCACCTGGGCAAATGCTGGCTCATCATCAGCTGGCTCCCCTAGGTCCTTTTCTGTCAGGCAGTTTCCAGACACTCAGCCCCCAGCATGCAGGGGGTAGTTGTGACCCAAGTGTAGAAGACAGTTCAGCATCATAGTGCACATCAGCAGCCCCACATCAGGTTTGTACAACCATCACAGCAACAACCCCAGCTCAAACCCACAATATGATCTTGGAATGGATCAGGCCTTAGGGTAAATCTGTGTTTAAATACCACTCAGGACAAAACAACAGAAGAACCTGGACATTCTTGCTGTAAGTAGATTTAGGGGTGCTAGAAAGTGAGCTGGAGCCAATTACCTCCACAAAGGGTGGTGACGATTACCTGGAGCAGAAACATCCTCAGGTAGGAAGGCTGGAGGTGGAGGAGAACATCCCTTTACAGCGTTGGATTTCTAATAAAACCCTGGTGTTTTCCTGCCTGAATCCATGGCCAGCTTGGCTATTTCTCCTTAGAGAGCTATATATTAATATCTGCACCTATATATACAGTGTGATAATATCAGAGATGGCTCCTGCAGCTTGAATACATAAGTGAAAATTTAGGAAGAGCAGGAGTCTCTAGTATTAATCGTTAAGTTATGACAGTAGTTGTACATCTCATGCATTGGTCTCAGAAAGAAACATCTATCTATCTGAGCTGTGAAGGTATGGTCCATGTCACTATGAAGAGTAAAACCCTACTGTGCTTGCATTAAAGGCCTCATTTTTTTGTTGTGGTTTTGTTTGTTTTGGTTTTGATTTTGTTTTTTTTTTCTTGACTTGGTTAATGAGAAGTAGCCCAGCTGATTCTTCACAAGTGGCCAATGTGACTTCTGCAATCACTTGTGCTGACACAGATATGAGTCTGTGGGATTTCTCCCAGCAGGCCCAGATCTGACAATACCAAACTGTGGGTATGACTGGAGCAACACATGCTTGATTCAGGTGCCCAAAAGAAGGGACAATGCATCCATGTCCCTGCCTAAGCTGTTTCACTGATTAACTCAATCCCCTCCCCAGATAAAAATTGTCACACAGTGGTGCTGTGGCAGTGGGAGCTGTACCCAAAAAGCACAGGGGTGCCTGGGGGTGACCCTCTTTCCCCTTGCTAATAGGGTGACAGGAAAAGCCAGTTAGGGACAGCATGATGCTCCATCTTGCCTGTGATGTCCCATTTTGTGCTATATGACCACTGCTGGGTTTCGTTCTTCTCTCTTTTTCCCCTTTAATACACAGGGATGCCCATGCAAGACAGTGCCATCCTCTGGACACCCTCTGAGCAAGACCAAAAGCTCCCATAGGATAAAGCACGTGGGTCAGGCATCCAAAGCCCATCCTACTGGCCCCATGTAGCAGCAAATATCTCTTTCCACAGACCAGACCACTTGAGGTCCACTGAAAGCACCATGGCAAGTTCCAGGGCTGTATTTAGGCTGCAAACACAGAGATTAAACACGAGGCTGCAGTGAGAATTTAAGGCAAATCTTATCATTTTGTCTTTTCCTTACCAAATGCTTCACACAATGCGCTTGTTTGCTAATTGATACAGCCCTTTCTTTGCAACTGG
Source organism: Chloroceryle amazona (assembly GCA_027560015.1). Classification (NCBI taxonomy): domain Eukaryota; kingdom Metazoa; phylum Chordata; class Aves; order Coraciiformes; family Cerylidae; genus Chloroceryle; species Chloroceryle amazona. The sequence goes on along the minus strand of JANHFX010021611.1, from coordinate 5,682 downwards.
CAAATGAGATTATTTGAGTTAGTGAAAAATAAGGAGGATCTCAGGATTGTAAGGAGGGATGCATAATTACTTAGCTGGCTTCTGTCCCCTATTGCCAGCCTGGGATATTAATTATTTTCCTGCTGATTCAGAGGCAAAATAGCCAAGCTGTGAATCAGCCCTGCCACTTCTTGCAACACCTGTCTTTTCCCTAGATCTCCTCTCCAAATCCCAGCCAGGTCTGGCAGCACTTTGTTAATGAGAACAGGCGTAATTACAGCAGGAGCCAGCAGAGAATTGGAGGAACTACTTTTCCTTTCACATGGTGAAACAGAAAATGCTAACTGTGAGCTGGATATATTTTTCTCTGAAAGACAAATTAATAATTGGCTTTTTGCAGGATCAGAGAGTTCCTGATTCCTTCTCTGTTGCTCTTCCCACAGAGTGCAGAACACTGACTCCTTTCAAGAAACCACTGAGAATTTAAAACAGAAAAAAAAAAAGTCCGAATTTTCAACTTGTGTGCACTGCCCAGCAGCCAAGACACGCATCCTCGTGTGAGTGGAAGTAGATAGGACACAGGTTTAATGAGGAAACAGCTTCTTGGCAGCACCACAGGTCTGTTCAGAAACTGTATTGTTATTCATTTACTAGACTAATGCAGCTGTGTTGTGCAAAAGAAGGGGGGAAACTATCTGGAGGGCTAAGTAAATGAGGTTTTAAGAAAAAAAGCATAACTAACTCAGCAGGGTTTGCTGAAGCTTAGGTGGGCCTTGGGCATATCATAGTTTTGCAGTTGGAGGAGAAGCCTTCCCAGGAAGCCTCTGACAATATAGGGGACCTCATCACCATGTGTGCAATGCCCAAGTGTGCACTGTCTACACAGAGCATTTAAAATTAGTGTCATGTTCTCCTCAAGATTTCTGATTGAGAGACCCCTGTTTTCTAAAACTGTGAATGAGAGGGGAATTACGGCATGTGAGATGCCTTTGGTATCATCATCGTCTGTATTAGTGGTGTGTGATGGCAGTCTCTGCATATTGCAGGTGGTAACCAGCAGTCTCATCAGCAGTGCAGGACAATTCCTGTTTTTCTCAGTATATGATAAAATGGTGTATCCAGAGCTTTTAAAATGGTGGCTGAGTCCATTTCATAACTTGACAGCTACTGGTGTCAAAGATCTCTTTGAAAAACAGTACATTTGGGAACATCTTCTTCTCCTACACACTCATTTTGGCTACAGTACAGTGTTTTCCCCTAAGATATAAAACTTTCAGAGGAGAAAGGGGCAGAAGCCAATCGCTAGACAGAGCAAGAGAAGAGGATGATTTCTGAGCATGCATTGAGAGGCCGTACTCAAGTCAAGGCTCTCGTGGACTCCCAAATACAGCAGTTGAATTATGGTTCAAGGGTTAGACAAGGATGCTGAGCTGTGCCTTGCTGCTGGAGTTTAGGTGAAGAATTACATGGCTGTTGTTTTTTCCCACACCCTCAGCTCCACCTTTCTAGCCAGTCTGTACTGCAGCAAATAAATCTTGATTGCGCTAATGGTTTTATGCTTGCCTAGAATTTGAAGCTAAGCCCAGATGAAGCTGAGATGTAGAGGTGACCTCTCTGATACTCGGGCAATTTCCCTGAGCTCTGTAACTGGACAGAGCCTGGGAGCAATGGTTGGAGTCGGCTTCCTCACCCAGTGCAGGAGTCAGCATAAGTGCTGGAGTTGCTGTACATGTTGGGGTCAAGGTTAGGCTGATAAGCAGTATGTAGAAGGAAATACCTAGTAGCCTCCAAGACATACCCTCTAGGGTATTAGGATGTTACCTGCAGAAGGAGAGCAGGTTGTAGTGTGAAAATTCCTGTCTTGGAATCGATGGGGAAATTCCCAGATGACAAGTTCCCATGGGGTGAGAGTGATGGAAACATGGTTGCATGGTTCCTGGTGCAGGGGAGTGAAGGGACTGTTGGGACACATGGCCACCATGGCAAATAAACCTTGGCCCCTCTGAAACCTGTGTTTCCTTGAAATGCAGTGTATGTGAGGGACCAAGCCAGAGATCCTGGTGGGTGTTTGAGGTAGATCAGTCAGAAATACCTTGCACACAAGAAGTAAGTCCCTGGGGAAATTTGTCCTTTCAGATACACTGGCTACTCATCTTACACTCTTGACTCATAGGGAATTATTGAATCTTCTTTGTTTTCTTCTGGGAGCTTTGCTCTACATATGTGGTAGCAAGGACTTGGTCAAGGGTATTCCCATGAGGTCCAACATTTGCCTGCTTCTCTTCTCCAGAGTTGGCCACCCCAAAAGTCAAGGAGAACAGTTCAAAAGTGACATCTGAGGATCACCATCTGGAAGGACAGAGTCTCTTCTGACGCAGGAACCAGGAGGTGCTTTGATGTATCTACACATTATGAACAGTCAGTATTGTTAGGTGACTGGGAAACAAGGAGATACTCAAAACACAGCAGAGTTTTCTAAGATTTGCTTAGGAAAAGCAAATCCTGCCTTTGTCTGAGTCCTTCAGAAACCAGCCACTAGTTTGCACAGAGAGTAAGACTGGAAGAAGAGGGAATCTGTAATCAAAAAAAACTCAGTCTTGGTTACACTGGTGTAAATCCAAAGCTGTTCCACCGATCCTAGTGTTTGATTTAGGCTTGTGAAGCCAAGATTAGAATTTGTCATAATAGCACAAGCTGCTTATCTGCAAGAGGAGTCATGTGGAAGAGCCTTGATGTGCAGCTCTGCCTTGCCTGGCTCTCTGTATGCTCTTGGGAGCTGCAGAAAATGGGAGCTTCAGATCTTCAGATGTCTCTCTACTGGAAGCTGAAGGCAAAGAAGGTGACAGAAGAGGAAAAAAAACCCCACAACTAAATACTTTTTTTAATCTCTGGAGTGAAGAAGAAAATCAGCAGGAAAATTGAATAAAAACCTCTTGGCAGGACCATTTGGAGTTAGCATTTGCTAAGGCAGTTTCTGATCTGTCATAAATAAAAAACAGCTGAAAGACCAGTGGTGCCATTTCCTCCTTTCCTTCGTTTCTGCTCCAGGGAACATGGTATTGCTGGCAACCTACTTTGTTTAAAAACTGTCTTGTTTCACACTGTGGAAAACACCATGGAAAAAACAAGGTCATTGAACTCCTATAACATTGTCTGCTTCAAAGCAGAGGTGCATCTCTGCCAAAGCATGACCTCCTGCTGGGTGGTCATGGCTGAATGATGTCCAAAGTCCTAGAAGGCTTGTGGCCAGGAGACAGTATTGACTTCCAAGCACTCCAGTGCTCCTTGTGCCATGAGAACCCTGGCAAGTGTTTTTCTTGGTCAGCACCTTTGTGCTGATATCTTGTGTCTTTGACAGAGGGCAGGACCTATAGGTCATTATTTCATGACCTCAACCTGGTCCTCGTGTTACATTAGGATTTCAGGAAAGATTTTGTTCTTTTCAGTTGAGGAGGAACATGAGGAACATGGTCCTGGGAGTTATCTCCTTGCTTTCTATATTAGTCCAGCAAAAGGACCGATGGCAGGTAAGGTGGAGGTTTGCCATTGGCTATTACTCAGTTCTCTGCTGTTCCTAGGTCCATCAGCTTATGTCTGAAAGCCTTGAGAATTTGAAGGGTTTCTCTGCTCTGTTGGGAAGATGGATTCAGGCTCTTTGAAAGCCCAGGAATAGAGAAGACATGTACACTCAGCTCCTGAAGCTCAGAAGGAATTACGGTGGGCTAAGAGGGTGGGAAGTGCACATATCTCCATCCTCCAAGCTGCCCTTTAGGTGGTATTTCTCTGTTCTGCACAGCAGTTTAGCTGTTCAGCCACTCAGCTGCAAACCCAGATGGAGTTTATCCAGGACACTTGCCCCAACCTCATCTCTTTAAGTGCAGATTGTCCCAAAGCTCTGCAGGGCTGGTCTGGCACATTTAAGTTTGATATTGCAGCACATCCTTAGAACAGGTTTTGTAGCACCATCATAGAATCATAGAATGTTAAGGGCTGGAAGTGACCTCAAAAGATCATCAGGTCCACCCCCCCCTGCCCTTTTCAACTCTTGGGCATTTTCCTCTGAAGCCACATACTCATAAGCAAGCAAGTCCCGCATAAGAGATCAGATCGATGCAGGGTAGGAAAGCTGTTAGAGTGAGCCCAGCTCTCCTCTAATTTTGTGCTGATGACCAGAAGTCTGTTCAGACGGCCAAGAGACTTGAGCCCTGTTTTCCACACTTGTATTACCTGTATCAACCCCAAGGAGAAGGATTCAGGGAAGCCTTTTCAGTACTTAAAGGGGGCCTACAGAAAATCTGGGGAGGGACTCCTTATCAGGGACTGTAGTGATAGGACAATGGGTAACAGGTTTAAACTAAAAGAAGATAAGGTTTAGATTAGATGTAAAGAATAAATTTTTTACTGTAAGGATGGTGAGACACTGTACCAGGCTGCCTAGAGAAGCGGTGAATGCCCCATCCCTGGAAGTGTTCAAGACCAAGTTGGATGGGACTTTTAGCAACCTGGTCTAGTGGAAGGTGTCCCTGCCCATGGCAGCAGGGTTGCAGCTAGATGGTCTATGAGTCTGTGACTCAGGATAGAGGAGAACAGTAAATGCTCAAGCAGTCCCATGCTACCAGAGCTTGATTTGTTATAACTGAGTTGCTTTCTGTAGATATAGTCATGGGTAACCTTTCCTCTGCTGTTTCACCTTGCTAGCTTTTCAGGGGAAGTCCAATTTCTTAGCATCTTTCTGGGTCACAGCTGTTACTCTGATCTCAGCTCCAACATTAATTCTCTCCTCCAGTATAAGCTCCGATGTCTTGTTTTCATTCCTCTTCAAGCAAGCCTCTTGCTGTCTGGGTTTTGTCTTCCTTAATAGCAGCTGGCCCATTAAAAAGCTACCGGATTTGTGACTGTGCAGAAGTAAGCACTGATACAGACAATTAAGTGCAGAATTTAATGGTATGGATTTCCCAGCAGAGTTATCAATTAGCACAAGCTGATTGCCAGCCGGACACTGTGCAGATGACAGCATGGGCACATCCTGAACCACAGCTGATGCATTCACCAGGGCAGCAAGGCAGAGAGTGCGTTTCATCAGGGCTTATGGTTTCCACCTTACATTTTATGTAGAACAGAGAAAAAAATGAGCCTTTTCATGATGAAAGGTTATGATATGGATCTTTGGGAGGAAACATCTCTTCTGCAATTACTAAAGACCAGGATGCCATAGTCATGTTGCTCTCCTGTGGAAGGACATACAGTAAGCTAAAGTGTGAATTTGTTGGCTGCCAGTGACTCCAGGTCATACCTGCTCCATTTACTCACTGATTTTCCTGCCTTAGCTGGTCCATGGTAGTGCATTGTAGAGGAGAATGGAAAGAGTGGAGATGCCTGATGTTAGGGAGCTGTTTGATTAGGAGGTAAAGAATACTGTAAAGTCTAACAGCTGCAGGAAGATGCTGATGAAGTTCAAATGGAAAATGAAACTGAAGTATTAACAGAAAGGATATGCAGCTACTGAAAAACAAAACCTCAAACAATGATCTGTCAGCATGAGCAATGAAAGTATCTTGGATGCCCACACAGAATCACAGAATTATTGAGGCTGGAAAAGACCTCTGAGATCATCGAGTCCAGCTTATGACCTAACACCACAACATCAGCTAATTCATGCCACAAAGTGCAGCATCCAACCTTTTCTTAAAAACCTCCAGGGCT
>JANHFX010021608.1:1653-31810 GCA_027560015.1 Chloroceryle amazona | reverse complement strand
GATGTCAAACTTGCGGGCACGGATGAAGCGGAGGAAGAAGGAGTCGTCTTTCCCCTGCACCTTCTCGGCCACCGCCTTGCACACCTCCTCGCCGCCCGCCCGCTCCTGCACCAGCTCCCGTAGCGCCTTCACCGCCACCTCCCTCTGCTCCTCCGTCTCGTTCAGCTCATCCTTTGCCTGGGAGCAGAGAGGGGACCCAGCTCAGTGGTGCCCCACACACCCCCAAAACATTTAGGCACCCAAAAGCTGGGTGGGGTGTAGTGATGCTCACTGCAGCATAGCAGCGTGAGGAGGGCAGTGTCATCCAGGTCATAGAATCACAAAATCATAGAATCACAGGTTGAAAGAATCATCTGGTCCAACCTTTCTTGGCAAAAGCATGGTCTAGACAAGATGGCCCAGCACCCTGTCCAGAGAGATCTTAAACATGTCCAGTGTTCGGGAATCCACCACTTCCCTGGGGAGATTATTCCAATGGCTGATTGTTCTCATTGTGAAAATTTTTCTTCTTGTGTCCAATTGCAACCTCCCCAGGAATAGCTTGTACACTACACCCCTTGTGACTTGTAAAAAGGGAGTCTCCATCTTCTTTATAGCCACCCTTTAAATACTGAGTAGAACCCAAACTCAGACACCCTCTGGAGTAAGTGCATACCCCCCTCCAACAAAGGAGCCCATCGAGGGTCTCCTCCATCCCCCGAGAAGGAGCAGGAGCCCTGGGCTGCACCTGTGCCCTGCTCCCCACAGCCATCCTCACCTTCTGCAGGGTGTGGGGGGGGATCTTCTCACACCTCCCGAAGACAGGGCCATGGTCCTTGGTGGTCAGGCGCTCCAGCTTGGTGCGCAGGGCCTGCTCCTCCTCCGAGACGATGCGGAAGGTGCCCGTCTGGGGGTAGGAAAGAATGTGGGGTTTCCCCAGGCAGTTCCCCAATTCCCTGCACCACCATGGGGATCCTGGGATAGGAGGCAATAGGGAAGAGCAGAGCCTCCATGCCTGCACCCAAGGGGGTGCAGTGGGATGGGGATGAGCTATATGCTACCCCCAGGCTGCCCATCATGGGCTGAGAGCAGCTGAGCAGGCAGGGGATGTGTGGAATGAGCCCCATCCCAGTGCTGTGGAGAGAGGGTGCTCAGAGCCCAGGGGATGGGCCAGCATAGGAACAGTACTCACAACTGCAGACATGTTGTCCTCTGTCCTCCGTCAGCTGCAGGACACTGGGAGAGGGAAGGAGGAATCAGCAGTGGCAGGAATCTCAACAACCTCCACAGCTCCCCATGCCCCATCCCCTGCCCCTCTTGCTCAGACCCCAACTGTCCTTGTTTCCATCATGTGCCGCCTGTCTCTGCCTGCTGGAGGCTGAGTGGCTTGGAGAAACACCAGAGATGTTTGTGAAAGCAGATTAAAAATGTGGGTATCGATCATCTGGCATCTACATCTTTTTTTCCAGGTCTGCCTTTTCACTGGTGAGTGATCCATTTCATCTCAGATCATCCTCATACAGGCAGAGGTGAGAGCCCAGCCTTGGCCAAGCGGCAGCCAGCTCCTGCTTTTACTGCCTTTTATTTCTACTGCCCCGTCATCCCCAATGTGTTTCTCAAACCCTCAAGCCTCTGCTGCCCCAATCCAGATATCATTGCTGGCTGCAAGGCCAGACTGTGAGTCTCCCAGCATTTTTCTTATGTTTTCTGGGTGAAACACTTTGTTGTCATGCACGAGGAGGAGGAAGCCTGCCTTCATCCTCCCTCCGGTGCCTGACGCTGCCCCTAGCTGGCTGTAGCATCAGCTCTGAACCCAGGCTGTGCAAGAGTTGCTTGGCTCAAGCTCAACCATTTCCCAGGGCTGTCCTCTTCCCTGCCAGCTCCTGGGAAGGGACAGGCATCCCCTTTTTCCAGGCACTAAAAGCAATCCCAGCCTTGGAGGTGTCAAGTTAAGGGAGAGCTGGATGCCGGTCTCCAATGCTGTTGATTTGGGTGGAAAAAGTCCCAGATACTCACCAGGGAGAGGAAAAGCTGAACTGTCCACAGAGGGTCAGTGCACGGGGCCGAGACGGACACACGAACAGTGAGGCCAGAGTGGAGCAGGAAGAAAGCCGGGCAAAAGCTTTGTACAGTCACCGGGTTGGGATTAGACCGTCACAAGGCATCAACTCACTGCAGCTTTGTAATTAAGCCAGTACAACCCAGGCAAGAAACCCCATTAAAGCATTACAAAAGGCAGCTGAGGAGAGTGAAGGAGGGAGCCGGGGCTCCACCAGCCAGCCACAGCGTGCGTGGAGGGGCGGGCTGGGATGCCGGACCCGATTAGTGAAGTATAAAAGCTTCTCGTTGTGTAACTCGCTCATTAGCACAGAGCAGGGGCAGCGGCAAGCGCTGGGCAGGCTGCCATCCCAGCCTGCTCCCTCAGGTCAAGCGGGACAGGTCTCTTCCCCAGCTTCTACCCCAAAAAGCCTGGCAAGGTCCCACTGTGAATTCGGCCACATGGGCAAGGTCTGGCTGTGGGGATGGGTCCACAGCAGAGGGTGCTTCTGGGGCTGGTCCTGCCTGGGGATCTCCTATTCCTTCCCAATCAAGCCACCCAAACCAGCATCCCCATGAGGCTCCTTTCAGGTTTTAAAATAAAAAAGAAAAACAACACACAGGCAGAGTTGTTTGGATTTTTTTTACAATGCCTCCAAGTGATGGTTGCCTGCTTGGAGCTTTGGGTACTGGAAACCAGTCCATCCTCAGGGTGATGCTGTGGACCTGCAAGGGAGGGAAGACCTGGGATGCAGCAGGGGCCATGCAAAGCCCACATGGGAGTGCAGCCGGATGGCAAAATGAGTTTTTCTGGGACATCCACATCCCAGCATGCTGAAGCTCCATGGGGCAGGGTAGCCCTTGCAGCCTTAACTCTTTTTGGGCCTAGTGTTATGCACAGCTCCTTCCCCAAGCCCAGGACAGGAGCTCAGCTGGGCTTTTACTGCAACGGGGATTTTGGGGAGGTGGTAGGGCCAGGCTAAGCACCAGAACAGGACTGAAGGGGCTTACACAAGGCATGTTTTGTAATGACACTAGGATTTATGGATTTTGTTTCCACTGCGCTGCCCTGCAAACTGAGCTGAGCCCCCACTGCGAGGGAGGGAGGAGGAAGAAGGCACGAGACTCCACATGAAGGGCAGAGGGGAGCTGAGAGGGAAAACCCAGAGCTGTGCCAAGACCCTAGGCGATGCCACCATGGCCAGGGGCACCACACGCTGCTCTCCACAGGAGACCTGCCAACCTGCCCACTCCCTTCTCACTCCAGCCCCGGCACACGGCTCCGCTCCCTCCTAAAGCTTGTTGCACATTTGTCTGCAGCCCACCGAACAAGACAGGGTGTGATGTGAGGACATCGGCAGCATGGGGGCTCCTAAGAGAACCAGTGGCCCTGCACAGGGGTGGCAGAGGGGACCTGTGCTCCCCTGGCCACCTGGCCATCCTGCTCATCAAAGACGAGTCACTTTGCAGACTCACGCGCAAACCCTGGCATCCCGCAGCGGCCGCTTTGTCCTGGGGAAAGGGATCTTCAGCAGGAGTGGCAGCCCCGGGCAGGACTCACCCCAAGGCGCTGTGGCCGGATCCCTTAGGGAAGGTCTCGGCCAGGCCCAGCTCTTTCCCTCCTACGGCCCCTGGCCCCAGGTGAACCCGCTCCCCCTCGCTCACGGTGTCAGCTCCCGCTCCCTGCGAGCACGGGGCTTGCGAAAGCTCCCACACCGTGCTGGCACCGGATCCTCCGGCTAAATCCCGCTGCTTAAAGGCGGGCTAAACCTCCTCGTGCGCCCAAGGCCACCCCTCGTGCCCCCCGGAATTAAGGGGTTTACTCGACGGGATCTGCACCCCACGTGGGTGGCACCCGCACGGGCTGGGCACCGCTGCTGCGGGGTGGCCCTGAATGGGCACTTTGTGCCGAGTGCCCCAGGGTACCCCCCTCCCCGGCTGCCTGCCCCACGTGCCTGCACCCCACGCTGCCTGTAGCCCATGCTGCTTGCCCCACGTGACTGCACCCCACGCTGCCTGCACTCCACGCCATCTTGCACCCCACTCCGCACCCCAAATGCGTGCATACCAACGACCCTGCACCCCACGCCGCACTGCACCCTGCGGGACTCGAACCCGCGGTCTCTCAGCCCGCGGCGGCCGGGTCAGGCAGAGCGGCGGTTGGCGCGGACCGGAAGTGAGCGCTCGGGGGCGGGAGCTGTTGCCGGGTGACGGGCGGGCACTTCCGGGCGGGAATTTCGGGAGGTGGCGGCAGCGCATCCCGGCCGGGTCGGGTCCTTTGGCAGCACCATGGCCCAGCGCATCCTGGCGCTGGCGGCCGAGGAGGCCCCGGAGCGGCTCCAGGAGGCCGTGCAGAGCCTGGGGGAGGCCGAGGTGCGCGGGTGTTCCGCGGGCTGGGCCCTGTGTGAGGGGAGGCGGGGCAGGGGGGTGTGCGCCGCCGGGCCCGGTCATGGCGGGTAGAGGCGGCTTCTCCTCGCGTGAAGTGCAGTTCATGGCGTCCCCTTTTCTTTGCAGCTGGGCGATATGATCACAAGGCAGGCCCTGAAGGGGAGGGAGACGACAGCTTTGTTAAGAGGGATCTTCAAAGGTGGGTGACCACCCTGTGGGGAGAGGGGCTCTGGCCCCAGCCCTGCTGATTTCCGAGGAGCCGGTGGGGTGCAGGCTGGCTGCATAAGTTAGTGGTCAGCAGCACAAGGTAGTGTCACTTTTGGTAAAAAAACAGCTAGTCAGTACTGTCACAGGGCAACATGACATCTGAAAAGAGATGTGTGGAAATAAGAAATCGGATTGGTAGATTTTTAATGATCTTGTAAGTGGCCTTTGGTTCTGGGAGCCTTTAGGTAGCTTGGAGTAGAACTGAACTGGCCAGTTGAGAATTAATGGTCAAGCTGATTCTTCGCAGCATTTTGACACTTCCTGACGTCTGGCAACAGGTTGAGTGCAGCACAGCATGTGATACAGTGTTGAGTGCTTCAGCTGTTTTATCCAAGAGATTCTCATTTCCTGTGCTCTGTTTTTTTTATCTGTGTTGTCAGACAGGAGCTGCAGTCAGGTGACAGTTTACCCCTGCTAATTTCCTGTTGTTCAGCAACATGTTGTTACTTGCATAACTTTTTTTTTTTCCCATTCTTTGTTTCCTTTATTTCTTTGTTATAAGGCTCCCCTTGTTCCCAGCAAAGCGGTGTTCTGAGGAGGCTTCAGGTTTACAAGCACTGCGTCCCACTAGTGGAGTCAGGGGACCTACATTTGGGCAAGGCGTCTGAAATCATAGGGCTGCTGATGCTGGAGGTAGAGGCTCATTTGGGCTGGTTTTCCTGGGTTCCACTGAGTATTGTTTCATATGTAGATTGAGGTACTTCACTAGGCCACTGAGGAAAATTAGTTCTGCCCTTTCCATAGATCCACCCTGGGCTACGCTGGTGTTAGAATGTGCTCTGTGTGTAAATGTGATTATCTTCGGATATTTAGACTTAAACTCAAAATCCCAACCCTATAATCACATCAGCTTGATTTACTGCTCTGTTCTATGAAGGACAGTACAACATTGAGCTCTTGGGGCTGAACTCCCTTTTAGGGGGATACTTCACTGTTGTTCTTTGCTGGGTTTTGGTGACAGGTTGGGGGTATCTATGGAATTCTCCTTTGCTGTTGCCTCAGGCTCTTTCACACTGGTGCATCTTCTCCCAGGCTCGGCAGCTGCCAGGCCACGCGTTGGCTGAAGTCGCCACCCTGTTTGTTGATGTTATTAAAGGCGGCAGCCTGTCTAATGGGAAATCCTTGGAGTTGTTTTCCACTGTTCTCACTGCATTGGCCAGTTCAAAGGAGAGCCTGGCTTATGGGAAAGGTAACCCCTCTCTCCTCATCCTTCTCTCATCCTGTCTTCCCTTCGTCTGGAATCAGATGTTAAAAGACTTCCGCTTTTTCAGGTGAACTGAATGGGGAAGAGTTTAAGAAACAGCTGATAAATACCCTCTGCTCCAGCAAGTATGTACATCCCTGCCAGCTCTTAGTTACATGGCAAAACAGTGGGCTTCATGTTGTGCTTTTTAAAAATAAAGACATCATGACGAGCTGGATGTTACCTCCTGTGTCAGTGCTCTCCATGCCAGTGTCTTCCCTGGCTGGGAGGGCAGGGGAGCACCCTGTGCCCAAATCTTGTACTAGCACTGCATCACCTGCTCTCAGGGAGTGCTTGGTTTTATCCCCTTCTCGGTGTTATTGCGTGGGCTGGGGCGGTTCAGAACCATTACCCAGCTGGGAGGTTAGGCTGGCTGTGGTGATTTCTGGTGGAAATCTGGCTTCTGATCTTAATATCGGAGCGTAACAGGGACATGGAGACTTTGAATAATTGTGTACAAGGAGGGAAGGCCTAAGCGATAATTCTGCTTGCTCTCAATTTTACAACATATTTTTATTTTACCAGATGGGATCCTCAGAGTGTAATACATCTTGCCAACATGTTCAGGTAATTCTTTTTCCCTTCAACATCAACACATCTGCTTTGGTCATGTCCGTGTCCTATTTCACATGCGGTTTGCAACGAGCATGAGTGGGAGGACTGACCATGCCAGGCACGGATCCCTTCGGATACGAAGCACAGCTGGGCAGGCGTGCTCCAAGGACTGGCCATGGTATCATGGGTTTTATTCCCTCTATGCGTGAACCTTGGCAAATTAACAATACGTTAATAAGCAGGCATAACGTGGAGGAGATCGAAGCACCAAAGGCTGAAGAGTATCCTGGGACAGTGGTGGGGCATTGGGGGATCTGTGGCAACTGCTCCTGGTGAGGACTTGGGAGCACTAGCTGCCTGCTATTACATTAGGACCCTTTGTTTAGTTACGGGTTCAATCTGTCATGGGACTCTGAAGGAAAAGAATGGAAGTGATTAGGCTGCATCTTTGATTCAACAGGGATATTCCACTATCGGGAGAGGAGCTGCAGTTTGTAGTGGAAAAGATCCTTAGGATGTTCTCCAAATTAGACCTGCAGGAAATTCCCCCTTTGGTCTACCAGCTGCTGCTGCTTTCTGCAAAGGTAAAAGCTAAATGTGTACCATGAGAAAAAAAATCTGTACGGGCTGAGCTATAGGCTGGATCTTGGCAGGGATTCTGATTTTTCCTAAACTGTGCCGTGGGGAGCAGGACACAGTAGGACATTAATAGGTTGCTTTTTTCCCCAGCTCTCTCTAGCCTGCAGAATCTGACTGGTCAGAAAAAGATACAGTCTTGATCTTCTTGTGGGGAAAGAACAAAGACTTTGGGAAATAAGGGATGAGCACAGTCCTAGCAGACAGCAGAGAGGATTTCTTTTCTGGTTTTGCTCCCTCTCTGTGGTGTGCACTCTATAACAATAGCTCATGCAGTATGACTGTCCTCTGAGTTGTACTGGAAATGTCTCATGTCTTGTGCTCTTCCTGCAAGCAGAGGCTGCCAGTGACATCTCTGCCCGCTGGCATGGTGATCTGGGCTCTTCTGCTTGCTTCATTTGTGACCAAATCAATGCCACAATGATCTAGGCAAAGACAACTTACATGTGTCTTACGGGAGGTCAGTTGGGTCTGCTGGCCAAAATGTGGTGTTAGATTTAAGGTTAGGAGTTTGAAAGCCTTCCAATTGATTATAGCATGAAGGATCTTTTCTATTTAGTAGCAACTTAAAAAACCACAAAACCACAACAACAAAAACACCCAACAATCCAACAAATCACCAGAACATATGAGAGCTTCAGCTTCTTCCAACACTTTGATAAATGCAGTCAAAGGAAACACACAAACTAACCCAGAGTCGCCTCCTCTGGAAATGAGCGGCACAAGAGCCCTCCCCCACCTCAGTGATTTACAATGGGAAATTAAGGATACAGTGACATTTGTAATTGGTGTGGAAGTTCTCTGGGATACTGCAGGCCCTGCAGTGGCTTAACATCATGTCCTGCCTTGCAGGGCAGTAAGAAGACTGTTTTAGAAGGAATCATCAGTTTTTTCAATCAGTTGGATAATAGACAAAAGGAAGAACAGAAGGCTCCACAGTAAGTTCTTTACTACCCGGGTCTTTGTAGTCACCCTGGTCCTGCCCAGGCCTCCTTGAATCTGAATTATTAAACCTTGTACGAGTACAACCTCCCTCATACATAAGAAATTGGTTTTGACTTTGGATGGCTTTCTTTTTTCTGGTAAAACTTTCAGATCAGTGGACCTTGAGGTAGCCACAGTGCCCCTAGACCAGCTCCGCCATGTGGAAGGCACCGTTATTCTCCATATTGTTTCTGTTATCAATCTGGATCAGGACCTAGGCGAGGAACTCATCAGACATCTAAAGGTACAACAGAGATGGAGCAGGCACTGTCATTGAAGATGTTGAAACAGGGGTTTAAAAACTTAATTGTTTATCTGGTTGGTTTTTTTTTTCATGGTCACATTCACTTTAACAAGCGTTATGATATGTTTGCAGAGACTTTCCTGACAGCTCCCCTGAACCTGTGGGATGCTGCAGTTGATGGTAACAAGCTTTCTGACCCTTGCTTGTCATTTTCTAGACTGAGCAACAGAAGGACCCTGGTAGAGCCCTGTGTCCTTTCAGCGTGGCTCTTTTGCTGTCGGTTGCAGTAAAGCACAGACCACAAGAGCAGGTAGGTGGGTGACAAGCTTGCAGAGATCTTTCATAGGGAAGCATGCTGCACCCCTTGGAAAGGAAAGGAAGCACAGTTAGGTCACAGTCCCATCAGAATTAGGCTTAAAATGGTTTCAGGATATTCGTGGGGATCCAGTTATATCATTGGTGTGCTGTAGTTTACTGGAAACTATAAAAGACCCCAGAGCAATATCAGAATTCTCTAGAGTTGTGATTCCTGTGGGTTTGTATTGTAGGATGAGAAGAAAAGCAATGTCTTCTTTTTCTAATATTTTGGCTCTGTGGTGGCCACCTGAAAAGCATCTGACAGCAACTTACCCTCCTTGAGGCACTTAATGAGGTTGGTGTATTTGTCCTGGGAAAGAAGTCATTTAACATTTTTGGCAGGCTCTACTGAAACTTGTGCTCTGGCTGGTGCTCTTATTGGAACATACCCAAGACTATACAGGTCCCAATTCAAAGTTCATTTCCTCACACTCAATGTTTTTATGTTCCAGATATTTGATTTCTTGAAAACGTCAATCACAAGAAGCTGCAAGGACCTGCAGTTCCTTCAGGCATCCAAGTTTCTGCGGGATTTGTTTCCCCAACAATATGATGTAACCACTGTAATTCTGGAAGTGGTGAAAAATAGGTGAGTCCTTGCCATGTGCTGCGGAACACTCAAGGGCTTTGGGAGGGGGAGAGTTTCAGCCTCACTAGAATGCTCTGGACTGCTAAATGCTGGTGGCCTGGTGCCAGCAGGGAACAGTGTCAAAATCCAATGTTTTAATCTCAGTTTTATATTGGTGAATTAAAAACAACAAGGGCAACAAAATGCAAATGTATAAATCTGACCCCTCTACCTCTCAAATCCCATTGTCCAGTGTTACAAAGGACTAAACTGATCTGGACCATGTTTCTTACTGGTAAAGCAGCTGATGGTCTGAGTTGTGCTGCTGGCTGCAGTCTGTGCTCTGATCAAGGGACAAGCAATACACCGTTTCCCTCCCCAACATGGTTAGTCCCTTAAACACCCTGTGGGATAGCTCTGTGATCTGTCACCAGTTGTCCTTCAGTTTGATGTGAGACATTCCTCTCCCATCATCTCTGATTTGAAGATCTCAGGAGCAGTAGGCTATTTGTGCATCGCAACTGTAGCCTACTGTCATGCTCAGATCAGACTGGAGCACACATCATTCCTCATAGTGAGGAAACCTTTGGATGGAAAGGAAGTCTGGTGGTTGCAGAGCCAGGACTGGCAAGATGTGTTGTGCTGAGCACCTGTCCCTCAACCTAAAGACAGTCATGGGGCTGTGAGGGAAGTCGTCCCTGGAATTATCAAGCATCTCTCACTGCTGCTTTGGACCCTGCAGTGACTGCAGAAGATTTTACTTTAGACTGCTCTAATCTAAACCTTTTCTGTGACTAAGTTATTTCTTTCCTGTTTTATGTTTTCCTCAGTGCATTTGGCTGGGACTACGTTACTCAGGGCCTGGTGGATCTTGGCTTCAGCCTGATGGAATCGTATGAACCAAAAAAGCCCTTTGGAGGAAAAGCTGCTGATACCACTTATGGCCTTTCAAAAATGCCAGCCCAGCAGGCTTGCAGACTGGGAGCAAGTATCCTGCTGGAAACATTTAAGGTAGTGTAGGTTTTGGAGAGGCTTTTCTTGGGAGGGGTGAAGGAGCTCTGTTCTTATTCTCTCTTGGCAAATGGTGTCAAAACCTTGCCTGCCATATCTATCATGAGTGTTGTCCAAGCAATACTAGATTTAGTCTCCTGTTTGCCCCTGTCCAGCTGCAAGAGGCCATCCTCATAAAGACCCAATCCTAATCTGATCCAGCTGCCACGATACTTGTGTATGACAGTTTCCAAAAATCTGCTGGGAAGGTAGAGAAATTCAGACATGCACAGAAAATCTGTCAGAAGTAGGATGAAACCTCCATCTTCACTACAGTGGTATATTTGCATCCCACAGACAATCTGACCCATTATGTTCCGAGTGTACTGTGTGTGCCTCTCTGATGTGCTGGTTCTGATTGGCCTGGGATGAAATCTGCATTGGTCTGTGTGTCTTTAGCTGAAAGGAGACTTCTGGCAACCAGCCCCAGCTTAGCTGTCAGATCTGGATTTGCTTTGTACTGCACGATGGCTGTGCAGTGAGATACAGGAATATCTTAAATTGATGTAGGTTTTGATTTTTACTTAATTTCTTTCTCATTTCAGGTTCATGAGCCCATTAGAAGTGATATTCTTGAGCAGGTCCTGAACAGAGTCCTCACAAAAGCAGCATCTCCTGTCAGCCACTTCATAGGTAACAGGAAAGAGCAAGAGATGTGTCCTGCTCTGTGGACACTTGGAACGTAGCTTCTTAGAACAAGTTATAGAATAGTAGACTAGTCTGGGTTGGAAGGGGCCTTTTAAGGCCATCTAGTGCAACGCCCCTGCAGTGAGCTGGGACATCTGCAACTAGACCAGGGTGCTCAAAGCCCTGTCCAGCCTAACTTGGAATGTTTTCAGGGATGGGGCATCTACCACCTCTCTGGGCAATCACTGCCAGGGTCTCATCACTCTCCTTATATTTATTGTATAAAGTATATATTCCTTATATCTAGTCTGATTCTCTCCTCTTTTAGTTTAAAACCATCACTCCTTGTCCTGTTGCAACAGGCCCTCCCTACTAAAAAGTTTGTGCCCATTTTTTTTTATTGACCTCCCTTAAGAACTGAAAGGCCTTTGTAAGGTCTCCCCAGCGCCTTCTCCAGGCTGAACAACCCCAACAACTCTCTCAGCCTTTCCTCACAGCAGAGGTGTTCCAGCCCTCTCATCGTTTTTGTGACCCTCCTCTGAACCCATTCCAACAGATCCATATCTTTCCTGTGCTGAGGTCACCAGAGCTGGACCCAGCATTGCAGGTGGGGACTCAGCAGAGCAGAGGGGAAGCATCTCCTCCCTCAAGCTGCTGGCCACGTTGCTTTGGATGCAGCCCAGGATACAGTTGGCTTTCTGAGATTCCTGCTGAAGTGACCTGAAGCCAAGAAATTCAGTTGTTCCTTCCCCTCTTACTGAGGTGTCAGCTGCATCACGTTAACTTGCAGTCCCTGCAGGTGAAAAACATGTTTGCAGGCAGTTGCCATGAAACAGCTGACGCACAGAAAGTTTGTATCTGTCAGTCAATACGCACTCCCAGCCTTGCCTTGCCTTCTTATCCTTGGGCAGGTGCTTGGAGTCGCTGGGGCTGTGAGAGGCCTGTGCTGCAGCCTCTTCTCTTACACCTCAGTGCCCTCTGGTGGGGTGAGGCCCTTCGGCCGGTTGTGAGAGTTTTACACTTTGTGCCTGCAGCAGAGCTCAGATTTTCGATGCTCATCTTATTGCGACCTCTCTGTGTAATGCAAGGGATTTGATAATTCTGTAATTGTTAGCTCTGTAGACATCCTTTGCTCAGACTTTTCTGGCCCCTTGGCAGCAGCTGCTCCTTTTGTCCTCTTATTTTTCAGACTTGCTGTCCAATATTGTTGCATCTGCTCCTCTCGTGCTTCAGACTTCATCCTCCAAAGTCACAGAGACCTTTGACAATTTGTCCTTTCTGCCCATCGACACAGTGCAAGGGCTCCTCCGGGCAGTACAGGTAAAGCTTTGCATCTCTCTATGAATATCCTTGCTAGTTTAGTCCCAGTGACAGCTCTAGGCCACAATTATATGCATGATCTAATAACCCTCATAAAACAAACCTTCATACTCTGTTCGGTGTAGCGTGGAACTGTTCTTCAAGCATGGATTTGCATGTGCCCTCTAGCAAAAAGCATATGGTGCGGCCTGGCGAGGTACCAAAACTGCTCTGTGCTGACCTTTCATCTGGAAGATGCCCAGATGCTGCACTCTGTAGAAAACTAAGTATCCAGTGTTCAGCGGAACAGCTGTAGCTGTCATGTTGATTTTTATCCTTCTGAACTCCATGTCAGTATTTCTCTTTGCCTGGGCTGAGATACTGCCCTGGTATTGAACTTTTACCTGCTTTGACCAATCTGGGGATGGTTCTTTTCCCAAACCCCTACACTGCATCCTTACTAACCTGCTACGGTGTCTCACTGCTACAGCTCTCCGGATTTAATTTTATACGGTTTAAAATGTTCTGGTTCTCCTACTGTACTGATGACAGTATTGGAAATGCAGGGCCAGATGGGCCTGAGGAAGATGAGCTCATATGCCCCAAGGGCTTGGCATGCCATAGTGCTTTTCTCTCCAAGGTATGTCTTCCTTTCCAGCCCCTGCTCAAAGTCAGCATGTCGGTGAGGGACTCCCTGATACTTGTTCTCCAAAAAGCTATCTTTTCCAGGTAAGCTGGGAAGGGGATCCTTTGAAAAGATTTCTACAACTTATTTAGGTTTTTGGAGCAGAACCGTTTTCTGTTTGTTTTGGCCACATGTCTTCTTACTGTGTTCTTCCTGTAACTAGGTGGTGACATCTGCTACCCCTTTAGCCTAGGACAGTAATACAGTCACAGCTCTACTGAACTGAGACACAAATCCCAACCCCCAGGTGAACGGGCTTTGGAAATTCAGAAAACTGTTGGGAACCCCAAAGAATTAGGCAAAATTAAACCCAATTCCAACAGGTGCCTACACAGCTGAGTATATCGGGATGCTAGGGAGAGTCTGGAAGGAACTGCTGGTGGGAATGCTGAGCTACCACCTTCCCTTGGATCCCTTACAAGGTGGTAGAGAAGCAGGCTTGCTGTCTTGGTAATGCTTTGAGCACACCATCCTGATAATGCTGTGATCATAGATTGGATTTTGCCGGGCAGTGGCTGCCTGGTTCTGAATACAGAATTCAGAAATAGGATTATTATTCAAGGTAAGGGACTTGGTTTTGGGAAGGACCGGGGGTTTTGGTGAGAAAAGTAAAGAACCAGCTTTTTGTGAGGAATTTTCCAACTCTGAGCTCCTTGAGACTCTCCCAGTTTTCAGGGCACATTTAATGCTTGAGTCTTGGCTTGGGCCTCTCCCTTGGTGTGAGCATTGCAAGGATAGAAAAGAAATTGGATGTTGTGAGAGCATAGAGCAAGGGATTCCCAGCAAATTGCCAAGCTCTGAAGTGCTTAGGGCTGTGCTGCCCTCTTGGGGATACAGTTCCACCGGGCTCAGTCACTCTGTATTTGTGGACCCTTTTTCATTATTTAGTTGTTCTTGTATTTACTTCTGAGTTTCTTGTTTCCATTTTTCCTTATGCTTCTCTTTTGTCCCCCTGACTTACAGGCAGCTCGATGCTCGTAAAGCTGCAGTTGCTGGCTTTTTGCTTCTGCTAAGAAATTTTAAGGTTCTGGGCAGCTTGTCCTCTTCCCAGTGCAGCCAGGCCATTGGTGCCACTCAGGTAAGTGCTGTTCCTCAGTCCCTGGTGGGGACATATGAGACAGTCTCATGACTAACCTGCACTGTTTGAAACACGAGAGTGGAGTGTTTCCCCAGAATGGAAATAAAACTTCAGTAGGGATTAGCCCTGGAAGGAAAGCTTTGGGAAATGCAGTGTACAAAGAGAAGCTGGCCTAGGGTTGTGGCTTCTCGGCATCATTCTCTCCTACAGCACCAGTATTCTGGGGAGCATTCATGCTGCTCCATGATGACAATAAAGGGCTTGGCAGCACACCAAGGACTATTTCAGTGATTGTTTAGGGGCCAGGCCCCTTGTCACCTTGCTCCTGTGTTGTGATATTTGAGAATTGTAGCCAGTATAACATGACTAATATTCCCTCTCAGGTCCAGGCAGATGTTCATGCCTGCTATAATTCTGCAGCTAATGAGGCCTTCTGCCTTGAAATCCTGGGCAGCCTGAGGCGATGTTTGAGCCAGCAAGCGGATGTTCGACTCATGTTATACGAGGTGAACACGCTTTCTTCAATCTCCTTTTAAGCAGCCACTAGCTCTTCTGTAGTCTGGTTCTACTGTAGCCCCAGGTAAATAATGATCACATTATTGTGGAAAACAACCTATCTCGGTTATGTTCTTCATGGGACACATGTACCAAGGACTATATATATTTACTTTTTTTTTTTTTTAAATCCTGCTTCTTTTTGGTTTGGACCATTAAAAGCCCAAAGACATATTGATGTATCTTCTTTATCTCACACGTTGCTTAAGAGCAAAAGTGTGTCAAAGTCTCTCTTCCTGTGGTGTGGCCTAGGTAATGGGAAGCGTGTTTGATGCCCAGTGAGGAGGAGTGTTGTAATGGGCATTAGGTGGATGCAGAGTTGTGAGTTAATGATGGGCTCCAAAGACAAACCTGACTGGACAGTATGGGGAAACTTCTGTAGAGGCTGCATCAGGAATCTTTTCTCCCCTTCCTTTTGCAAGTTTCTATGAAGGCTTGTCTGTCCCTTAGATTTCTTGTGATAAATGATCTAATATAAAGAGCCGTTTTGAGGCTTGTATCTTAGCTCCTGAGGTAACTGTGGGGTACCACCTTGAGGAAAAAAAACTGCTCAGGTCAGAGTGATTTTGTTTCCTTCTTGACTTGCTTGGACTGACCTTTGGTGATCTGCAAGTTTTGGGTGTGTTCATCACCGCTGCTATAAGACTTGTACTTGGTTTATCCATCCACTGAATTTTCTCAGTCTGAAAGATTTTTTTTTTTGTCTCCTACAGTTTCCCCACTGACTTGTTTTGCCTTTGAAGCAGGATTTCACAGTTTGAAGTTGGATCTAGTGCTAGTGTTAAATAGCAGTGAAAGTCACTCTGGGCTTGTTGCCACCACTGCTAGGGAGATACAGCTTGTGAGAGGGCCCCTGTGAGGAAATTCATACTCTTCCTGATTCATACCTTCTTTCTGCGGTTCCCTTGCCTTGCCAGGTATGGGGTTCTGCAATGAGCACATTGTTACTTCCTCACGGTTCCTTGCAGTGCCAAAAGGTCATTGCCGTCTTATGACGCCAACTTATCGTGCATGTGGTTATTTTCTTCATTGTGGAAGCCAACTTGTCCTTCCTTCCTGTCTTCAGGGTTTTTATGATGTGCTTCGCAGGAACTCCCAGTTGGCCAGCTCTGTAATGGAAACACTCTTGTCCCAGGTAAAGTTCTGCTATGGGGCATGGCTGCAGAGACTTAACAGTTCCACACTGCAACCACTATAGCAAGCAATTCAGGTTAGATATTGGGAAAATAGTTCTCCCTTACACTCAAAGCATGTTGGAAAATGCTGTGGCACTTCTCTAAGGGGTGTTCAAATCCCTGCTATGCCAAGAGAGCAGACTGTGAGTAAACATCTGGAGACTGGTTCATATCCTGTAGGAGAAAGTATCCCTTGGAGCTCTTTCCAACCCTTCAGTTCCGAGACACCACGAGAAGCGTGAGCCCAAACAAGTGCTTTGTGCGCTCCCTGCTCCTTAGCCATGCACAGCGGTTACCCTCCCATGCTTCCCCAAGGATGTGTGCTGACACAGTAATTATTACTGCTGTCCTCCCATCGGGAGAATACCCAAGTCCATGTAGGATCTGGGAGGATTAACTCATCCCCCAACAGTGTTGCTCATGGCAACAAGACAATCACATTTCCTCAATCCATTGGACAGGCTGTGCTTTCTTTGAGACAAGTAATTTTCTTCCCTTTAATCACCCATAGAGTTCATGCTGACTAATTCCAGCTTTCCCATGACAGCATAGGGTCTGAGAAAGGAACATGAATGGCCAAGGCTTTTAGGTAGCAGAGGGCACTTAATGGGAACTTTGTGTAAATGGATAAAATTTTATAGCATCACTACATATGCAACTCTCTCTATTCGGTTCCGACCCTATTTCGGTACTCGGAGCGTATCTCCTTCCTGTGGTGTACCAAACAGCCAGGAACTGGTGCCAGCATGGTCCCTCGTGGATCTGTTTCTGTACCAGGTGTAGCCTTCATAACTGTCTGCACCCTGAGACCAGGGAGCTGGATGCCACAGCAGGGCCAAGCATTCAGCTGGGGTGACAGGCAGCGGGTTCCCTGTCCCCACTGTTTAAAGGATGGGTAGCACTGCAGATGGAGTGCAAGGGATATTGTCTGTTGAGGCAGCACAACAAGTGGTCAGGTAAACTTGTTTTAGGGAAGTGATGTGTCCTTGCTGAGAGGCACATAGGCATGTAAGCAATTCAAGAGAGGATTTTAATTACTAATAGACCAAATGATGTGGCTTGTATACATGTACAGTCCCATTATTACAGTGCCAGTTCTCATTCATAGAATGGAATACAAAGATTATCATATTCTGTTTTCAGAAACTTAAGAGGCTCAGTTACCAAGTAACTGGTTATTTTTATTTCTCATTTTCTGTGACAGATAAAGCAATATTACTTGCCCCAGCCCGACCTCCTGCCTCCTCTGAAACTTGAGGGATGTATTATGGCTCAAGGAGATCAAATCTTTCTGCAAGAACCACTGGTAAGAGCTATACTGGCTGGCCGCAGCTGCAAGCTCGTCTGTTCCACAACATTTTGGTTGTGCTGCTATATGAGCTGAATACCTTGTGTTCTTTCAGCCTCTTCTAGCTTGGGGCAATTCTTTAAATGGCAGTAGAGCTGGGCATCTCACCCCTGTCTCAGGCTATCTGTTAGAGCTTTGCTAGCACAGTGGTTTAGGGGACCTGTATGAAAAATGCTCTAGTGTAGTGAAAAACAGTGTAGTTGTGTTATCCTCTATTGAGCTCAATCTGGTTGGTGGGTTTTTTTTTTCCCCCCCTTCTTCAATATAAATCCATGTAAAATAGAGTGTGTATAGCAGGGGGAATAACCTACCCTTTGTTTTTGTTCCTTTGAAATTGTTGGAGATGAGACCTCAACTATTCATTGGATTTTGGGGGGAGCAAATTCAAATTAATGACTTTGTTTGCCCCAAGGAAGCTCCCATGCTGTGTGCAGCAGCACAGCCAGGAAGGGAGCAGACACTTGGCTAGAGTGAGAGCCGTTTCAGAAATTCCCTTTCCACCTCCTTCAGCAGCTGAGGTAGATGGATCGAGGGAGCAGTAGGAGTTAAGTCTTTACATCCCTTATAGGCGAGCTCAGGTGGACAGTGTTGTCTGAAGCTAGAACTGGATAGCTGTGCGTAGGATTAGAGATCCCCCTCGTTCTGGGAATGGGCATACTCTTGAGTCTCACGTGAACCTCCAAAGGCAGCTATGGCTTTTCGTGTCTAAACTATAACAGTCTGGCCTGAGTCCTCTTCTGCCAGTGACCCGAAACTAGAAGGCTGACTGTGATCGTGTGTCTGCTTCCTTCAGGCCCATCTGCTCTGCTGCATCCAGCACTGTCTCGCCTGGTATAAGAGCACTGCGCATCTATGCCAAGGAGCCGAAGATGACGACGAGGAGGAGGATGTGGGATTTGAGCAAAACTTTGAAGATATGCTAGAATCTGTCACACGACGAATGATCAAGAGCGAGCTGGAAGATTTTGAACTGGTAAATCACATTTTCAGTTTGACTCAGTGGAAGAAGACACTGAGTTCTTGTCAGGTTTTGAAAAGATTTTTCACTTGTTTCCTTTACCTCTTAGGATAAATCGGCAGATTTTTCTCTGTCTTCTGGCGTCGGTGTGAAGAATAACATCTACGCCATTCAGGTGATGGGAATTTGTGAGGTCCTGATTGAGTACAATTTCAACATAGGGCATTTCAGGTAAAACATCAAAGCTTACCCTCCAGCACTAGCTGTGCTGTACTGTGCCTAGCTCTTCGGAGCATAGCCTTGCTGCAGGCACAGGATAGCAGCGCCAGCACGGAATCAGATTTGATGCTTTCAGAGTGTGAGTGCCTTATGGCACAGACACTCACAGAACCTTGGGGAGTGTCGTGGGAGATGTGAGGGCACATTTTGTAGAAGAGCAGGTCAAGGAAGAATGGATGAGGTATAAACTGTTAGGGAGGCAAGGAGATGTCACACGTCATGGTTTTACCCTTTAGAAAGTGTCATTGTGTAATTTGGCAACAGAAGGTTCAAATGGGAAGCTAGAAGATTGGGTTTTCTCCATTAATGCTTTTTGCTGCTTTATTGCAGTAAGAACAGGTTTGAGGATGTTCTAGGCCTGTTTACATGTTACAACAAACTCTCTGAAATCCTGAAGGAGAAAGCTGGAAAGAACAAATCTACCTTGGGCAACAAAACTGCACGAAGTTTCCTGTCCATGGGTTTTGTATCTACTCTGCTTACAGCTCTGTTCAGGTGAGAATCTCACATCTGGAATAGCTTTAAGGCCTATTAACAAGCTGCTGTCATGGTGTCTGCATGCTGGCTGTCTTGTGCACTGAATACACAGTAAAGGTGCTTTCATTTTTGTACAAAGCATGCGTGGTAACAGTACTTGTCCGGAGAGCATCATAGGCCAGGCAGGAAGCATAGCTGTGCAACTGGTGTTGACAAAGCAGCTTTCCTGGGCCTTGCTCATGACAAGACCTCAGGGAGTCTCTGCTATTCCAGTCCTGGGCCATTTCCCAGACAACAAACTCCATCATTTGAGCTCCGGTCCTCTATGGAACAGAGCCAGACATCAATTCAAACCATGTCTGTCAGTGCATTTGTAAAGGCTGGTGGAACTCCATCCTCCAAGAGTTCACTGCAAGCTACCAAAACAAAGGGTCTTTTTCACCATCAATTCAGCTAATGATTTTTTTTTGTTGTTGTAAATGCTTATTTAGATTTGGAATCCTGTAGGCCATTCCTCTGCTTTTTCAGCACATCCTCAGTTCTCTGACAGTGGTCTTTTAATTCTTCAGGGACAATGCCCAAAGCCATGAGGAGAGCCTGGCAGTTCTGCGCTCCAGCACAGAGTTCCTCCGTTATGCTGTCAGCGTAGCTCTGCAGAAGGTGCAGCAGCTGGAGGAGACAGGACAAACTGATGGACCGGATGGACAAAATCCTGAGAAAATGTTTCAGAACCTCTGTAAAATCACACGGTGAGTCATTGTGGCACGTGAAGATACCAGCCCTAAAAAGCAGCAGTGCATTCGGGGGATTTTTGATTCTCAGGTAGGGTTTTAAAAGAAGAAAGCAGTCTATAACTGTTCCAAGCAGTTATTATTACTGCAGTGAGATCATTGCCTTTCTTTGCTCCTGAGAAATCAGCTACATTTTCTGTGCCAGAGTGAGTGATGTACTGCCGATATGGGTGCTTGGCCTGGAAGAACCAAACGCCATCAAACTCTCATTTTCAGCCTCTTTTTGACTTTTGGTTCATCACTCATTGTCACAGAGGAGGTAGGATGGTCACAGGCTGGATTCTTGAGACCTCTGGGATGCAATGATGTTGAAATTCCCTTCTAGCTACAATATAGAACAGATGTGAGAGAGACGCAAGCTTTAGAAAACATTTGTTTAGGACTTCTCCAAGATGCTTGAAGATATTCGTGCATCTAATCCTTTGGAAATCCAAGAATGTTAACTGTGTAAATGTCTTTTGGGATCTAGGTCATATCTGCATGGGGTCTTTTCAGATCCCAGTCAGCAGAGAGCACAAAATGCAAATTACCTCTGCCATGAATAATGGCTGTTTTGTGTCTTGCCCCAAATAATAGAGGCTATTTTTGTTGCAGTCATTAGGACTACATGTGAGCTACATGTTTTGCGTGATTGGATGTTGAAATAGAATAAGATCATCTGAGCAGGCAACAGAACTAATGAGAAGAAAGGAGAGGGAACAAAAAAGGGAAGAAGTGGGCTTAGGGGAGCAGGAAAAAGATGTTTGCCTACAAATAGAAAAGTCTCTTTTGAGCTAAACAGTTTTGCTTTCTTCAAAGCTTTTTGCTTCGCTTTGCCTGCCATTACCTCTCTGTTTTTATTTATATAGAGCTCTGTAGTGATATCTGACATTTCACAGATTCGAACTGCCAAGAGAAAAGCTCTTTTTGTCACTGACAGATTTGATACCAGTGGTCAGTGTTCAGGTAGTCTGAAACAGAAGGAAAGCCAGGTGGAAAAAATGAATGTATAAAGATGGACTTGAAATGGGATTGGAATGTCCCTTGGCACCTGGAAAGAATTAAATTATTTAGCTGTGCAGGAAGAATGCAGTAGCTGTTTTGCTGACATTGAAACAAAATCTTCTTAAAAATGGATCTCCTTCTCCCTTCACTTTCCTATAGGAAAAAGACCTTCCAATTTAGGTTTATTAAAAATATGATCCTAGGAGTAGAATCTGTGATTAGCCCTGTTCTAGTTCTTGCACTGTGCAGCCAGCTTTACTGGAGCGTGTGATGTTAACTCCTCTCCCATCCTGTAGGGTTCTGCTTTGGAGGTACACTTCGATTCCCACTGTTGTAGAAGAGTCAGGGAAGAAGAAGGGCAAGAGCATTTCACTTCTGTGCTTGGAAGGTTTGCTGCGGATCTTCAACACGGTGCAGCAGCTGTACCCGGCCAGGATCCCCCAGTTTCTACAAGCCCTGGGTAGGCACATGGTCCAACTCTGTTCCCATTTCTAGCCTTCGTGTTCCAGCCCATGTGTGGCAGTTAGAGACCCAGTGCCTTTTATCCATAAATAGGGAGAGAGAGGTCTGGTCCTTGTCTCTCAATAACAGGGTGGACTTAGTAGCATTGATTTTTTTTTATTTTTTTTTATTTTTTTTTTTTTTAATTTTTTTTTTCCACAGCAGAGGCAAGTTCCAGAGATATCTTTACCTGCTTTTGTAGAGCTCTCAGTCTGTCAGCAGAGGACAGTTGGGGTCTGATACGGCATTCATCTATTTGAAGTTTGCCTTTAACACATTTTTGTGCTCACCATGGTTTTGCAGTCTGTATTCCTCCTCTAGCTGTGAGCAGTTGCAGTCTTTCCCACTTTTGGAAATAAATCCTGTATTCTGCTCTTGGCATTTAGCTTTTTTTTCTGCACCTTTCTGTCTCTGCCAGATATTACTGATGGTGACGCAGAAGAAACGGATATTAATGTCACAGAGAAAGCTGCCTTCCAGATCCGACAGTTTCAGGTAAGTACCACTGTGTGCTGCAAGTGTTCCAAATCACTGGTAATTCTGGCAGAAAACGCCACTATCTCTCTGTTGCCTGACCACAGGATTGACTATGAGATAGCAACTGTGACAGTCATTCACTAGCAGTTTAGAAAAGTTTCTGATCCCTAAGAAAAGCTTCAGGGTTCTGTGCAGAGCTGAACTGAAGTACACTTGTATTTGCAGAGCTATAGGGTCCTTCAGTGCGACATAAACTTAGCCGAGTGTTGTAGAAGTCACAATGAAACATATGCGGGCCTCTGTGTAAGCCTTCAGCACAAAAAACAGCATTTGCTCTTTAGAAGAGACCTCTTTTTATATTCTTTGTCATTCTTGTTGCCAATCCCTCTATCTGCTGCAGCTTCTGAATATTTGCTTCTTAAAATAGCCTTGCAACAAGCAGGAACTCTGTCTTTCATTCCCATGATCAGAGGTCCCTGGTGAACCAGTTCAGCAGAGCTGAAGATGACTTCAACTCGAAGGAAACGCAGTCACTCATCACAGTTCTCTCCACTTTGTCCAAACTCCTGGATCCAGCGTCTCAACAGGTACTTCACAACCTTCATGGGGTGGCAGCCATAGGTGTGGGAAGAAGATTGTCAGATTGGGTTGACATCTGAGGGCTCTGACACGTGTGTGTGTTCTGCCTTCTCCTCCAGACCACGGCACATCAAAGTGACAGTTTTGTTACGCTATCAAGCGCGCTCCTGTCACACACCTCCAAGGACAGTTAAGAACGAGTTCTCCCACCTCCCTCACGTTCTGATCCTGCCTTTGGGCACCTGGAGTCTGAATGACTTGTTTGCCTGAGCAGGGACTCCTCACGGAGCCTGGCTGTAGTATGGCTTCCACATGGGAGTAGAGCCAAAAAAGGCCAGCAGACTTGTGACCAGTCCAGACTGGCTGAGTGCCCAATGCCTTCTATGCGAGGAGGCATTTTCTAAAGTGCTCTAATCTTACAAGCTAGGGACTGCACTAAAAATGTGCCATAAGTCTGGAGTCATCATTTACCTTAAATTAAATGGAGCTGCTACTCTGTCCAGGGGAATGTGCACCCATTCCCCATGTCCTGGATCTCCGCTTTCAACTTGTTAGTAGGTTAAGTGTCCCTTGTAGAATTTCACAGAGCATAGCTGGGTGCCTTTCTGCCAGAGGGGACTCTGCTTATCTCTCTTGGCTGTGATTCATCGTCTTAATTTTATTTTATTTTGAATTTTATTATTAGTTTTGTACTTTGAATTGTTTCAAAGCCATATCTTTTCTCTTCTTGTCCAGTTCCTTCAATTCCTGACTTGGACAGTCAAAGTTTGCAAAGAAAATGCTCTCGGTAAGTAAGCTTTGGGGAACATGTTTGGATGTCATGTGTCAGGTCTGAAATTAGACCCTTAGCTGTTCTGCTGTTGTCTGTCCTTTTTTTACCTCTTTGTTACAGACACATTCAGGTCCCATTCTGTGGCAGATTGCTGTGACATTGTGGTTATATTAGGGAAGAAACTCCACCTCTGTTAATATTAGTGTTGCTGAAGAAAGAGGAGGCACTTATTGACTTCTCTCCCTTGTTATTTAGCACATCTGCTGCTCAAATCTGGATTTATGCTCTGGAAAGATATAACTCTTGCCAGAGTCTGCATCGTGCTTCCTCAAAGCTTCTATATGAACTGAGCTCTCCAGTGGGCTGTACCTCCCCTTGCAGTATTATACAGGATGCCCGATGTTGTCAACTCTGTTTTTGTAACTGCAGTATTTTGATAGGATTTCCACCTCCCGTGTGGTGTTTCTGGGAGTGCAGACTGTTCCATCCATACTGATTCCTAGACTTGATGGATGAGTGATGTTCCTGAATAGCCAGGGAGCCCTGCACCTGTTGTTAACCTGTTGTTTTCTTTTCCCCTCCCCACAGAGGATACTGCTTGCTGCAAGGGTTTGCTGTCTCTGCTCTTCAGTCTCCATGTTCTGTACAAGAGTCCTGTGGGTCTGCTGCGTGAACTTGCACAAGACATCCATGCTTGCTTGGGAGACATTGACCAGGTATGATGCAGAAGCAGACAAACTCTTCATCACTTAGTGCTGTCAGGGCAGGATTGAGTGTATCTCTAGCACAAACTATGTGACAACAGCTGAAGTCTTAGCAAAATTTTGTTCTCTCTCCTCCAACCAGGACATAGAACTGGAGGGTCAATCCCATTTTGCCATAGTGAATGCCAAGACTGCAGCCCCTACTGTCTGTGTGAGTCAAAACCGGGGGTATGGAACACCCTGTTGTGTCCAGGGCTACCCTGCTACAAGTGGCTTGTAGGTTCCTATTGTGCTAAACTCCTCCGAGAACCTGTTTAGTTATTGGTGTTTCTGTCTTAGTTGCTGGTTCTGGGTCAGGCAGATAAAGTCCTTGAAGAGGTGGATTGGCTTATCAAGAAACTCACCAGTCTGGGATCAGACACGTCAGGTAATAAGTGGTCCACTTCTTACTGTTACACTTTTGTTAAAACCAGATTGAGAGTAAAAAAGATATTGGGGGATTTTGTGGTACCATCACCTGAGACCTGGTTAAACTCCCTTGAGCTGATTGAACATGAACAATGTAAGATAGAAAGTGTTGTCACAAAATCCCTTCAATAATTGTTTTCACCATGCCACATTGCTCCTTTGTGCACCAGAAGCAAAGGTAGTCTTCTGTGCCTTCTATCTGCATAACTGGATTTATTAGGCACACATACACCAAGTATTCATCTCTCTCTTCTAGGAGACTTTTCTCAGGCATCAAACCAAAACCAGGCTCTGGAGAAAGGCGTAATTTTGCAGCTGGGAACTCTACTGACAGTTTATCATGAGCTGGTACAGACAGCACTCCCTGCAGGGAGCTGTGTGGACACACTGCTGAGAAGCCTCAGCAAGACATATGCAATTCTCACCTCCCTCATCAAACATGTGAGTGCTGCTCCG
This sequence comes from Chloroceryle amazona, assembly GCA_027560015.1. Classification (NCBI taxonomy): domain Eukaryota; kingdom Metazoa; phylum Chordata; class Aves; order Coraciiformes; family Cerylidae; genus Chloroceryle; species Chloroceryle amazona. The sequence continues at coordinate 7,289 of JANHFX010021608.1, read as the reverse complement.
CTGACAGTGGGCTGACTGGGATCTAAAAACTTCTTCCTCGTATCCTACAGCAAGCTCACAGTGACCCCTGGCAGCAGCTACGCTCAGGACTCTCTTGCAGGAGTTGACTCCTTCCTTATTCTGTTGGCTTTCATGTCCTCAATGTCACCACCTTTGTACAGCAGTGATAGTTTTACCAGTGGAGATAAGGAAGGCTTCTCTCCAGCTGAATCTGGCTGTGTGTGGCTTGAGGCGGCTCTTTCCAGTCTGTTTTGTAGACTCCTCTGTAGGCAGCTGTGTGCCACGATCAACGGCCACTAGTGATGTTCTCACAGTGCTCAGCCATCCTACCCTTGCTACTCCTTCCTGTCTAAGGCTTGAAGCACTGGGTCTGGGGGAACTGGGCCATAAGAACAGGCCTGTGGAACTAGTTTGAGACAAGGTGGTGAATTCCCTTAGCTGTCTCGCAGCTCTGGAATGCAGGCGTGGGGTTTGGGACATAGCAAGCCACTGGGGAGGGTAGTTCTTGCCAGTGCTGCCCTCCCCACTGTGCCGTTAGAAAAACAGCTTTGAACCCTGCCTGGAAACAGCCTATGTAGAAAAAACTTTTATGTGTTCCTTGCAGTATATCCAAGCTTGCCGCAGCACCTCGAACACGATTCCAGGAAGGCTAGAAAAGCTGGTGAGTGTGAGCAAAGTGCTGGAGGAGATGGCTCATTGCCTTGAGTTGGGAGTAACACCAACCTCTGCTTCTTTGCAGGTGAAGCTCTCAGGTTCCCATTTGACCCCACAGTGTTACTCATTCATTACTTACGTACAGGTAAGATGTAAATTAACTGTGGCAAAATCACAGTCAGTCTAGCTGCTGCTGAGTGGTGTATCAGCTGCAGTACATCGGCACCTTTGAGGATTATTAATCTTCTTGACACCATTTGAGTTTCTTATATTTCAAGCTTTACTATGTCAAATAATAGTATAAGAGATTTTGACACCACTGGGACCAAGCATGTTGATTTCTGCTTGAGCAGGGAAGGAAGAGTGTTTGGGGAGCTGGTTTTTAGCTTTTATTTTCCCCTGTCTGTTCATGTCATATTTTTTTTTCAGATGAGATTAATACTGCTGTTAACAACAATGGCAAATAAAGGTCAACAGCACTGCAGTCATCCCAGTGTAAAGTAACGTGGGTGCCAACGACTGCAGTGCCGAAGATGGGATTTAGCTGTTCGGAGAGGAATTGGGTGCTTGAGTGAGGAATTGTACAACACATATGGCACACTGGGAAAAGGACAGTGGTGTGCAGAGCTGCCACTCATATTTCTGAGTGTATTAATTAGGAAATTAGTTTCTTTTCTTTTTTCTTTTTTTTTGAGATTACTCCCAGTTCCATCCTTCTTCTATCATTGCCTTTCTGTCATCTAGCTGGTAATGCTGTTACTTGGCTGGCCCTTCTTCCCTGCTTACCCTCTAATGCCACATCTTTTGGCATCCTCCTTCAGAACATCCACAGTGAGAGCTTAAGCTTTGCAGAAGAGAAGAAAAAGAAGAAAAAAGAGGATGAAGCTGCTGCAGTCTCCGCAGTCATGGTGAGTTTGGCTCTCTATTAGAACGGGTGCTGTATTTGAACTTCGGGTCATACGTCAAGGTTCGCATTACCTGGTGGCTTCTTGGAGATCACCAATAACAAATTGTCATTTGGGCAAATTTATCCTTCTTTAACGTGAGAGAAAGTCTACAATGAATCCAACAAATAGAAAACCCAACCCAAAAATGCCACCTTCTCTAAATGCAGCCTGAGATCACAGACACGAAGCAGAGGTCTGTCTGCTTGGATCTTTTATCATTTGGGGTAAGCTATGAAATGACAGAAAAAGGATAATTTATTGGAACCAACACTGATCTCCACTTGAGTGTTTCTTAATTTTATCAGTACTTTAAAGAAGTGGATTCTACTAAAGTAATGCAGTTAGAATGACTGGATGGCTTGGTTGGGAGCAAATAAACAGGCTGGCAAGTTCCTTGTCTTTTATGTCCTTTATGCTTCCAGCCAGCATTTCCTCTGTGTTGTCAGTTGTCCCAGACATTCCTGTGATGTTAAGAGTTTAAAAGCCACACACATGAGCTTCCGAGCTGTTCCCTGAGTGTATTGAAATGGGCTGCAATGCTGCACTTCCTTTTCCTGCTGTCACCATGGGAATCAAACATCAGTAGTGGTAAATAAACAGGGCAAAACCCTGCTGAAACAGCCCTGTGCTTGTCGCCTGGACGGCACATGCCTGCGATGCCTTTCAAGAGCTGGAGCAGAGGTTTTGCTCGGACGGCCAGCAAAGTACAAAATAATATGCAACAGCTCTGTTAGTGAAGCTCTCCTGCCGGGGGATCAATTTTAAACCAGTAACAAATTTGGCAAAGCTGGGTGGGGCAGGACTGCTATGAAGAAAGGCTGCTAAGGATACTTGTTTAAGCTGGGAGCATTGCAGTCTTTGTGTCATGCTACAGCATCATTGTTCACTTGCAAATCTTGACCTGTCAATCACCCTCCTTTCTGCATTTCAGGCCAAGGTGCTTCGGGACACCAAGCCCATCCCAAACCTGATTTTTGCAATAGAGCAATATGAGAAGTTCCTCATCCATCTCTCCAAGAAATCGAAGGTAATGGAGAGTGGAGCTCTTCCATGACCCAAACTCAGTGGAATGGTGAGACCAGGGGCAGGATGGAGAGCTAATGCTGATCCAACTCTTAAAGTGTCTATTAATGCTCAATTTAGGAAGGTGTGAGGAGCTTGCACCTCTTTCAGACTTTGCTGAGTTGCTGCCAGGAGCAATACCAGCAGGTGCCAAGGGCAGTACTACCTATGACCTAACGTCCTCTAGTTTCTGGTGGAGCAGAAACTTGCACATCTAATGCCAGCTTTCCTTACCCCTCTCCCCCAGATGGTTTCATAAGCAGGAGAAACATGTACCCCGATGAGGTACTATATGAGTGAAAGTAACTGGTAATTACTGGGCTATTGGGAAAGCATAAATGGGCCACCAGATTGCACAGGGGCAGGTGGTTTTTGACTTGCCTTTTGCTTCAGTCCTGCACAATTACTGTCATGGACTTAGTCCCAGTGCTGTGCACAAAGGACCAGGCGGGCTAGAAAATGAAGATGCTAATGGCATAATGTCCTGTCCTCCTTTCACCTTGGTTGCTGCAGGTGAACCTGATGCAATATATGAAGCTAAGCACCTCCCGGGACTTCCGCATCAACGCATCCATGCTAGACAGCACACTGCAGGAACAGAACACAGAAGATGCTGAAAATGGGCCAGACAATGACCAGGTCAGGACTCGTCTAAGCTGCTTTTACCCAGAGGCTTCCCCCTCTTTTGAGGCCAACTGTATATTGCGAGCTGGGTGGGTGTATATGAAATCAGGACTGTTTGTCTTCCCTGGGATCGCTCTTACTGTAATACTGAGCTGATACAAGAGTGAACAGGTAGTCTGTCTGATGTCCTCTACGTTCCAGCTCTCTGCCTTGAGGCCCATCAGCTCTGAGGACCTAGTGGCTGGCCAGGGTCAGACCTTTTCACCATGATGCAATGTGGCTTTACATCCAGGTTGCCAGATGTTTATCTACAACTGTTAGGGCATCCTCTTTCTCAGAGCCATCTCCTCTACAAGATAGTGCTGGTGAAGGCAGCACAACCTCTGCTGGATTAAAAAAAAAAAAGGCCACAAACCATTTACTTTACTGATTGTCCAGGTTTTTATTGGTGCTTCTGCTCATATTTTCCTGAGTATTTCAACAAGCCAAACCCCAGCACACACAGTCCCTGTGCTGTGCCACTGATAACCTGTGGTCTCAATTCCAGCATGAACTGGGGTGGTCCAAAGGGGAAGTCTCAGCGAGTGAAGAGTCCCATATTCAGGTCATTTTGTTAGGGAAGAAAAAAAGCTAAATCCTATTCTGCACATCTGGTTTCTTGCTTTAGGTAAACATTCCTTAGACTAATCACACAAAAGCAATTCCACTCTCTACTGCTACTCTCCCCTCTCCAGAGCGTCACGGCAGAGCAGACAGATGAGAACCAGGAACCCAAAAAGAAGAGACGGCGAAAAAAATAAAGCTGGGGTTGCCACTGCTGCCTCCTCCTGCAGTGCCTCATAGCAGACTCACCTCAGTCTTGGAGGACTGCACGTAGGGAGATGGTGTGTTGTTTCTCTTGCCAAATACTTACAACTTCTTCCTTCATGCCCAAGGGCTTGCAAGCAGCAACTCTGGCCCCTATCTCAGGCTTTACAGCTTGCTGCTGCCCTCAGAAGCAACTCTGCTATTTAAATGTGCTGCTATCAAAACCTTCCCTGGGAACAGAGGGACCGGGATCAGTCCCTGCCAAAAGACCTTCTTCCAAAAGGACAGCCAGGCTTTGGCACACACTCTGGGCTCTGGCATCATCACTTCTTCTCCAGAGAACCTTTGGTTATTTCAATTAGCTGGTAAATATCCAGTGCTTCTCCTGAAAGACAATGGGGAAAACAGTTCCCTGCGTGCCGCAGTACACCCAGTTGACTGTGTAACAGAGAGAGTGACAGTCACGATTTGCTTTGGTTCAGAGTGTGTAGCACAAAAAAACCCCTAAATTTATTCAAACTTCTGTTTTGTGTGGTGGTGTGAACGCAGGAACCAGCACCAGTGGGAAGCTGGTACCGGGAGCTGTTCTGCCTTGGATGTGATGCACTTGTTTAATTTACCTTGCTCCTTTTTTGCCTACAGAACACAAATTCTGTTTCTAAAAGCACCCTTTGCCTGTAAGAATCCTAATAAAGGTTACCTAAGGGTGGAGAGTGTTCTGTCAAAAAATCTGAGGGCTGCTTCTCTGGGAGCACACTGCTGCAAGCAGCTCCTAGCCCCGAGGTAGAGGGTTAGAGTGGGTGTGGGCAGGGACAACTCTAGGCTGAGGAACACCACAGCAATGCCAAGAGGGGGGAGGGAAGGTACTGAGGGCTGCAAAGCTGACAAGGCTGTTGAGATGCTTCATTGCACAGAGGGAACAATTCAATCTCAGCTGGGGCCAGCTCCTCACTATCAGAAATATTTGGAAGCAGCAGCTCTGCTTGAGGACTGACAGCAAAGGGCGAGAGAGGGGCTGGCACCAGAGTGGTGGGTGCCCTGCAGGGCAGGTGATAGGTTGGGAAAAAGGGCTCACGAGGAGCCTCTGCCCACCAGAATCACGGCTTAGGCCAGGCGGGGAGATTTGTGCAGAGGAGATTACAGGGGGTTTAGCTTGCGCAGACACTGCTCACCTTGAGGGATGCCATACTTCTTCTCCATCCCGGATGGATTTGATGGTGTCACACAGTTCATGGTCACCTCTTTCCTCAAGCACTGGTCAATATCCACTGCACTGAAGAAAGCCACGGACTGGGGCAGATCCTGGAGGCCCAGTTTGTAGGAAAACATGCACCTGGAAGAACAAGAGACCAGGTGGGATGGTGTCAAACGTAACCCTAAGCCTTGTCACACCTATCTCTGATCAGCCCCAACTCCACAAAATAGCAGCCAGTCGCCACTAACAGGCTACTTCATGCCCGTGTCACGCAGCAGCTGGAAGAGAAGGTGCTTTTGAAGTACTGGGTAGCAGGAGGGTCAAGCATCGCTGAAGTGGAGGGGGAA
>JANHFX010021607.1:30717-40921 GCA_027560015.1 Chloroceryle amazona | reverse complement strand
CCTGTCCCTCTGGAACTGGGGAGCCCAGAACTGGACCCAACACTCCAGCTGTGGCCTCACCAGGGCAGAGCAGAGGGCGACGAGAACCTCCCTCGACCTGCTGGCCACACTCTTCTTGATGCCCCCCAGGAGACCCTTGGCCTTCCTGGCCACAGGGGCCCATTGCTGTCCCATGGAGAACTTGTTGTCCACCAGGACTCCAAGGTCCATGGAGCTGCTTCCCCGCGAATATACCCCTCCCCTGCCCCGGTCCATGGAGCTGTTCCTCCCCAGGTGCAGGACTCTGCACTTACCCTTGTTGAACTCCATGAGGTTTGCCTTTGCCCAGCTCTGTTCTAATCACGCGCTGCCTTTCAAAGCTGGTCGTACTCACAGGCAGGAAAAGTTAAATGTTGGTGTCAGCTGAGTGTGAAGGGAATGGGTAATTTCAGCCCCTCATATGTACGTTACCCGCCCTCGTTACAGCACCCTGTTGAAAACCTGGCTGTTATTAATCATTTTCCAGGATTAATCCATTTCAAAAGGATGACTCCTTTTCAACTTTTATCAAAACAGAAATCACAGCCATAATTTTCCTTCCCCTCTTTATAAACTGGGTGGAAGGAAAGGACAATGAAGAAACTCTGGGAGGTAAAACCTGATTGGGACCTTGTTGTGCTACCTGACCCACCACTGGTGTTCAGGATTTAGGCCAAATCAGGAATAAAAGCCAAGGAAGTTGCCAATTCCTGTAACACCAGTGGAGCATGAGGAGGATGAGTGATGGCACCACTACCAGTAACTCCAACAGCATTAGCAGGACTTGTGCGTTCCCCCTTGGTAACAAGGCTCTCCGTGTTACTCCCGAATGTGATGCTTTTTAAAATAATATACTTTAGAGAACATAAGATAGCTGCTACCACTCCCCCCCCCCATTCTGCCAGTTCAAGCACTGTCACTGGTGTCTCTGGTGCCAGTGCCGACAGCCATCGCCGTGCTCGTGTGGCAAAAAGGCCTCCTGACAGCTTAGAGAAATGTCAGCAGAGCAGCTGCTCATTCTCAGGAGGTGTTTTGCCAATATCATGGCTGTTTTGAAATGAATTTCTTTAAGCAATACGAGAGAAGAAAGCAATTTGCAGCAGTTCCAAGAATGAACGGGAGCCTGTGCGTGTCGTGAAACGAAAACCTTGAGTTTTTGGCTAGAATTAGTTAAGCAGTCACCCATTCCTTCTTCTTCTTGCTCTCAGGAAAAAGTGAAGAGATAATAATAGTAATAATAAAAAAGCAAACTAGCATGACCTTAAAAACTGGAGAGGTTTAGTGGCCGTATCTAAATGAACAACGTACACATCAGTGGTTCAGGTGGGAAAGTCTTTGAATTGCCTGAGAAACAACACTCCAAAATTAAAGGTTCAGCTCAACTAAGCCAAAATAGCTATGTAACCAACGGCACAAGGGCTAGAGCAGAAATTCTGCAGAAATATTGAAAAGAAATGAGGGTGTCCTGTCCCAGGAGAGCAGTCGGGATGGCGTTTTTCCTTGCAATTTGAGGTTTAGTGATGAACAGTGGAAATTCCTTTCAGCCAGGGATTTCTGACTCCTTTGTCCAAGTACCACGTGCAGCACTGTACAATGTTTGACCCTGTTGGAAAGAGGGAACACGAGGGAGCTATCTCGGGGGCACCAGAGGACCTTCAGGAGCCATGCCAAGCAGGTGCCCAGCGCCCCAGCTTGTTCCCAGTTCCCCCCTTGTCCTGCAGATGACTCCTTTCCACCCAGCACAGACAGCAGCCTCCTCCTCTTCATGGAGTCCCGTGGCTCAGAGCATGGAGGGAGGGAAAGGAGAGTGTGTGAAGCTCCTGCTGACTCTACTTAGCTAGCTCTAACACCAACATCTTGTCCTCTGGGCCTTACAGGAGTCTCTTGGGACCTCGGGAGCTCAGCCCTGGTTCCGAGCCAGTGGGCAGCAGCCTCCTGGCACTGCAGGGCCTCTTCCCAGCACCACCTGAGAGCACCCGAGCCCCTTCCAAAGGCATTGTACTCCTGCTGCAAATCACTGAAATCATTCAATATATGTCCTCTAAATGTCTCTTCTTCTCTCTTTTATTTGTTTTTTCCCCAGAAATGAGAAGAAATACATAAGCAGATACTGGAAAGAAGTGAAAGTTGGAGATTTCGTGCAGCTTCGCTGCAATGAGATTATCCCTGCTGACATATTGCTGCTCTCCTCAAGTGACCCCGATGGGCTGTGCCACATAGAAACAGCTAACCTGGATGGTGAAACGAACTTAAAACAAAGACAGGTGGTGAGGAGGTTCTTAGAGCTGGTAAGTCACCCTTCCTAAGATAAGATTTAAGATAAGAATCTGTTTTCAGGTAAGTAAACTGTTCCCCCATCCACTCCACAGCAGCTAAATGTGCTTGTTGTAGTAGTGCTAATGAATCAGTTATGGTTGTCATTAAGATCCTCGAACTTGCCAGCCGCTGAGCTCATCCCAGTATCAGAAGTTTTACCATCGTTTTCCCCTCAGTTTCAATAGGAATTATTTGGGGCAATTGTGTGCGGTTGGAAAATGTTGGGGGTTTTTAATGGCTCCTATTGTAGCTTGATTGTTTGCAAACACATTTTAACTGCCCCGTGAGAAGATATTTAAATATAAACAAGATCAAAATGAAGAATTTTGCCCGAAACTTCACATTGCAGAATATCCCTCCAGCATAGGAGCACGAAAGCTTGTGAGATTTAAAGGGACAGCGTGCGTGCTTTCTGAAGGTGTGTGTGCTGAAAACCTGCTTTACTGCTCTCTCACTGCTCTTATCTCTCCCCAGCAGCACTATTTTGAGACAAAACAAAGCCCAGATCAGTTACCATCAGCAGAATGAGAGGAAATTACCTGAAGTTTTACTTGCTTTAATAATGTTATTGATACAGGACTTATTTATAGGCCCTCCCCTCCCATCCCTCTTGCCAACTGACCCAAGTTTCCTGTATTTTGTCAGGAAAAAAACACCACAAAACAACAAATTTCTAGAACTCGGCTGTGTCTTTTTTTCCTGGTAGCCCTTCTCCTTTGAGAGACTATGCAAAGAGTGGGAGGTGCTGCCCCTGTCACTGTCACCAAAGGCAGCTCCAGCAGCCTACAGTTGTGCTGCGGTAGATCAACATTAATGAAGTTGCAGTCAAACCAATAAGATAAAAATCAATGTGCCTTCCAAATAATTCTCTGTGGTAGATAGAGCTTTTCTCTGAATCGCTTGTAAAACAGGAGATAAAGCCTTGTTTAATCACCAGTGATTTCCACACAGAATTTCGCCGTGATACGGCAGCTACTGCCGTGGCAAGCAGTGTAATCAGCTACAGGCCAAATGTTTCCAAAGCTCTGATTGTTTCAAAGGAGCTAATTGAATTGCTTCTCAAACATCCCATCCTGTTCCCACGGAGAGGAAATTTCTTGCAGTGGGTAGAGCTCCAGGGATGTAATCAGATGATGTATCCCAGTTCTCTGCCAGCGTAGACTTTGTACATGACCTCAGGCACATCATGCAGGACAAAAAAGCTATAGATTGCGTATAGGCTACTGAATGCAGACGTGCATTCATGGGTTTGGGTACCTTTATAAGCTGAGGGCACATCCCAACTCCATCTGAAAGGAAGACCCAGGAAGGCACCGGTTCCTCTGGTGTCTTCCCTGAGATGGCAAGAGGTGTCGGTAAATGCAGTGCAAGGAATTGAGGTGTCCAAGTGCAGATCGTCACAGCACTGGCTTCAAGAGCTCTGCTGACCAGAGCAGTCCCTACGCTGCCTCAGGATCCCTGGCTGCCTGGTGGCAAGTCACAGTTCAGCACTAAGAGTGTGATTTATGGGAGCCAGAGAGCTGAGAGGAGCAGTGAGGCTGAGATGCGTGCCTGAGCCATCGGTCATGGGCTCACCCCTCAGTCTTTAACCAGAGACCACACGCGTGCACTAATAGAGCAGGAAAACCAGGAGGGAGTACCCCTGCAATCTCATGTTGGGAGTATTTGTCGAGGTTTAAGTTGTTGAAGACTTCCAAGTCTGGGTTTTGTGCAGTTTGGTAAGACCTGTAACCTTTAGACTGTTGCGTGGAAGTGAGTGGCAGAGCCTTTTCCTCCTCAAACAGCCCAAAGGCTGTCGGAGACAGAGTCGGGTCCGTTAGGGAAGAAGGCTGAGGAAGCAGTGGCTACCTAGGGGAGCAAAGCCGGGTTTCTGTGCCAAGCAGCTCAGCACATCGAGGTGTGTGTGGCATGGCTTGCTCAGCACGTCCTGCTTTACTGAAGGAATCAGATGCTTAACCAGTCAGCTTTGTAAACACCCCACGCGCTTGGCATCTCCATCCCACCCTCCTTCCATATCTTAGTTCTCTGGATTACAAGATGATTATGGAACTTTTCTATCTCAGAAGTGTGCTCCAAAATATGTGGAGAAATAATATTTTAAAGTAAATCTTATCTCACAAAATGCCTCTCTCTACAATAGCAGTGAAGCCCACAATAAATTGTCAGGGGTTAAACTGGAGTCAGTGACAGAAAGCTCATTCATTCCAATGAAAACAGGGCTGGGCTTCAAGAAGGCATCTACTGAAAGAGAACTTGTAAGAAAATGACATGTGACTACCTCCCCTCTCCTAAAATAGCTGAGAAAGCAGGAAATATCCAAACATGGGCTCCTGCCACAACTGACTTGCAGGCAAAGTGCACACCTGCAAGGCTCCAGTCCTCAGCAGCTGTGGCATCGCAGGGCTGCTCCGTAGCAGCGTCCCATGAAGTTATCCAGCAGGATACTTGCCATCCTCATTAAAGCCCTGGCCAAAAGCTGTCTGAGCACACGGTCAACTCATGCAGAAGCATTAGCTTCCTCACCCCATACAAGCAGGGATGGGCTCTTACTGGGTCTTGAAGGTGCTGCCCTGCTGAGAGACCCTCAGCAGTGGGGTAGGGGTGTTGGGTGAAGAGTAGCCCCCCAGACAAGTACCATGGAATAGCAAGGTGATGCCCATTTTTTGGAGTGAAGTTCAGTTCCTATCTGGGTATTAAGTTGCTATAACTGGAGGGTGATTATTGTTACAGAATCAGAGAATGTTTCAGGCTGGAAGGGACCTCCAGAGGTCATCTGGTCCAAGCTCCCTACACAAGCAGGGACATCTCTACCTAGGGCAGGTTGCTCAGAGCCCCATCAAGCCTGACCTTGAATGAGTCCAGGGATGGGGCCTCCACCTCTAATCTGAGCAATATCTCATAAAATACTTTGGAAGACCAAATATTTCATGAAGCAGATGCTGACCATCCTTTTACCAAACCTCTGATAAGTTCATTCTCAACTCTCTTCCAGGACCTTCATCCCAACCCGTTCGTGCATTGGACAAAAATGCTCTTACATTTTTATATCACCGTTGTACTCAGCAGAACAGCTCTGGGTTGTGTTTATAGCTCTTTGGGTCTGTGTCATTCTGCAGCCCTGTTGTTCAAGCAGGAGAACAAACAAACAGATTATGTAGTCCTCTTTCCCACACTGCTAAACTCTTCCCCCACCCCCCTGACAGAATGAATGCCGTGCCTGGTCATGTGGCTTATCACAGGACAAGAAACACAGACTTTTTGGGAGCTTCTTCTTAAAATATCAGCTGCCCATAGCTGTGTTTGAATAACTTTTCTGTAGAAGTATCTCAAGCATTTCAAAGAAGCTGTGTCACAAAGTCTGGCATTTCTGTGTTTCTTGTATGAACCGATAACTTCCAAGCACGTGCCCGTGAAGCAGGTCGATGCAGGGGGGCTATTTCTATACCCGCCGCTCCGCCGGCCATGGGAGAGGAGTGGGGGTGGAGGTAGCAACAGTTGTTTGAAGCCAGTTTTATGCTTTCCTAATTCTGTCCCTGCCCTGTGCCCACCCCTGCAATTTCCAGGCCCGCAGGTCCGCACCAGGCTGGTTGCCCCAGTTTGCCACCAGGCTGCCAGTTTGGAGTTGCCGAAGCGGAGCAGGCGCTGGGCAATCCTCTTGCGCCCGCAGCACTCTCTCCAAATGCCCTCTCCAGAGGCTGGGGAGCCCAGCGCCGTTGCGTTGAGGAGACCCCTCCTCTGGAAGGGCAGCTCTTGTGCCAGCATGCTTTGAAGGACCCTCTGTGTCTCTCTTCAGCGTTAACAGCATGTAAGGTCCGTAGTCTCGGAGAGTAAAAAGTCTCAGTTTCCCTCTCCCGAGCCTGTGTTCAGGAAAGTGCCCTTCCGAGCTCTTTTTAGCCCGGCTCTGGAAGCAGCAATAAGCAGTTGTGTGTTGAAGCAGCAGTAAGCAATTATAGAAGCAGTTCTGTGCCCTTGTCTCCAGCTCTTTGCAGGCGTTATTATACTCTGAACACATGCTCAGGAGATCCAAGATCAGCATTTGTGGGCTTGGATTGGACCTCTCTGCTTGTGAATTCCAAGAAACCATTTTCCTTTATAGTGCAAGTGACCAGAATTATTGCTTATTTTAGTGCTGCTTTCGTTTTGTCTTGAGTAATTTATAGTGGACTGGGAACACAGAGCTTCTTAGGTTCGTGTGTTCGTTAACAAACGTGATTGATTTGACACAAACCTGTACTTTCTCTGCACGATTCTACAAGCTGAAGAGAAGCCTCTGATACATTCCTCTGTGACTTGTACGTCCTAAGTTACCAGCTTTAATATATACATATATATTTGTTGTACACTCAAAACAGTCGAGCAAAAAAGAAATCACTCGATGAGTAGGTTAAATAAGAAAAAAAGGAAGCAGGAGATTTTTCAAAGGCTTTGACATATTTTTCCTCTGAGACTTTAAATACCGTGGTCTTGTCATCCAGCTACTGCAGCCGCAGGATGTGCTAGAAATGTTTAAAACAGTTGGAAATGTACTTCAGCCTGCTCTGTCTCCAAAGTCAGAAGGACAGGGGACCGTTGTCTGCACACCAAAACACGGCTCACATCCACGTGTGCAGCACGACACGCTGGCGAGAGCAGCTGGGAGACAGCACCCTGCCAAACCCAGGAGTGATCCAACAGTGTCAGCAGCGACCAGCAAGCATCTCTTGGGGAAAAAAAAAACCAAACAACAAGCAAGTGTTTCTTGGTGTTCTGCACCATTCCTTCCAAGTTCTAAGCTGCCGAGTCACAGCAGCCATTTCTGGGGCGCTGGCTCTAACGGGAGACGGGGCAGGCAGGAGGAATCAATGTGTTTTCTGTGCTCCTCTGCAGGCTGCTGTGCCACCACACCCTCCGCAGTTGCTTATGGAATGTTTTCCATCCATCTGAGACGTCATGTCAGCCACTCTTCAGAGAGTGGATTAGCAGATACAGCTTGGGCCGCGTGAGCTCAAAACTCCCTTTCAGGTTCCACGAACTCGATTTAGGATATTTTGATAGTGTGAATCTAGACTCGGGGAAAAACATTTACATTTCCTCGCTCCGCTGTTTTTCCTCAGTGTGTCTTTTAACGAAATCCACAAAGGCTCACTGTGGATTCTGGAGCAGCTTATGGGTTATTAACCACTGGCCATGTCCTGGATGTTTATGTGGAGAGCTTTTCAGTTCAGCTGAAAGCAAAGCTGGATCTGGTAGCTGCCATCCCCTGAGAGAGGGTGCGTGTGTCCCCCTGAGAGCTGCTGGGGGGTTGTCTTCTTTTGACTCTCCTTTTCTCCTGAGACCTGACCTTTGTTCCAAACAAGCTTGTACTAGCACGATAAAACAGGTTTAGCTAAGCCTTGCAAATGACTTTGTGGCTGCTTATTTGGTTTGTCTAAAAAGCACATCTGAGTTTGGTGTCTGCCTCTTTGGGAGGGTTCATTTGCATGCAGACTAACACCAAAATAACTCACCGGGCTGATTTCTTCACAAGTCAGTGTGTGAACCCTTCTGGAATATGTATAAACTCAGACCCTGTGCTCACTGCAGGCGCTCATCTGTCCCAGCCTGGAAGCTGGGTCGTGTTGGCAGATCCAGCTTTCATCCCAACCTGTTCTTGCAGAGTGCTGGAACCATCCCGGGTACATCTGGACATAGAGGAACAGTCTCATAGCTCCCTGTTCCAAGCATTTAGGCCATTTATACCATCTCTTTCCCTGCGAGTCCTAGCAGAAGCTGGTCCAGAGGAGAAGACTGGGTTCTAGAAGTCCTGCACTGTAAACCTGACCTGTGGTGGCTGCAGGATGCTCTATAGGTGAGGTTCTTGGGTGTGCTCAGCATCAAGAGAAGAGAAAGAGGAGAGGAGAGGAGAGGAGAGGAGAGGAGAGGAGAGGAGAGGAGAGAAGAGAAGAGAAGAGAAGAGAAGAGAAGAGAAGAGAAGAGAAGAGAAGAGAAGAGAAGAGAAGAGAAGAAGAGAAGAAGAGTAAAGAAAAAGAGAAAAAGAGAAGAGGAGAAGGTGGCAAAGCACTGGGGAGACTTCATTGTGGCCTGCCAGTACCTGAAGGGTGTCTACAAGAGACCTGGGAAAGGACTTTTACCAAGGCCTGGAGTGAAAGGACAAGGGTAATAGTTTGAAACTGGACAAGGGCAGATTTAGATTGGAAATAAGAAGGAAGTTCTTCAGTCTGAGGGTGCTGAGACCCTGGCACAGGTTGCCCAGGGAAGCTGTGGCTGCTCCATCACTGGATGTGTTCATATCCATGTTGGATGGGCCTTTGTGCAACCTGGTCCAGTGGGAGGTGTCTGTGCCCATGGGAGGGGGTTGGAACCAGGTGATCCTAGAAGGTCCCTTCCAACCCAAACCATTCTGTGATTCCATGATTCTATGAAACTTTGGGAAATTCAACTGATGCTAATTGCATGAGGACATCCAATATCCCCATTGCTGAGGGTTGAATCTCTATGAAAAGCTCTACACCTGTATTGCTCTATCTGTTTTTTTTTTTGCTGGTATCATGTTCAGAGATGACTTGTGTGGAAACCATGGACATACCTAGTTAAAGAGGAAGCAACTACCATCTCTCTGACAGACCGATAGCAGCTGGATGCAGAACAGTCTGGGGCTGAGCAGGACCCACATCAAACTCCTGTGTGATCTCAAAGTCCTAAAGGAAGGCTGAGAACAATTTTTCACTCTACCGTGTTACTGTGGCATTTAATCAGCAGTTTCACGATGAGAAGTTTAGGGAAATAAAAAAAAAAAACAACCAAACAAAACCACAAGAATGCTGGTTCACTTCCTCCTTGGTCAGCTTGGAGCAAGGTTATGGTCTCTTTCTAGTTTCCATCGTGCAGGTGTCCAAGCCTCAAGTTTGACTGTCAAGAAAGCTTTAGTAGAGGGACAAAGAATTTGAATAACTGCCAGAGAAACATTTTAATATCTCAATCTAAGCACCAGGGAAGCAGGGGGAGGAGGAAGAGCCTAGTTCTGAAGAGCCCTGAGCCCTTGCCCGTTACTGTTGGCATTGACTGTTTGGTTTCCTGTTTAAATATAGGTCAAAGGGGCTAAATTGATGAATCTAAGTTTGAAGTTCCTGGCTGTGAAGGACCTGCCATCCCCAGGGCAATCCTTCCAGCCCTGGTGGAACAGTGGCCGGTCCATGTAAGGAAATGTGTTAGGCCAGTGCTCGTGCAGCAGCTGACCTGAGGAAGGACATTTCATTCTCTGTATCCATAGCCCAGCATCTCTCCATTCTGCTGCTTCTCCAAAAAAGCTTTCTTAGAAAACAAGAAAGGGTCCAGAGCAAAAAATAAAATGATACCGTGCTTTCCTGTTACAGAGAGGTGAGCATTTAAACTTAGAGTGAGTTAAGAAGAGATTTTTCCAGTTAATTGGTTGGGAGGTTTTTGCCATGTCTTGTCTGATCTCCCAGCCTAATTCAGTTTAGTTTATTATAAAAGTTTATTACTGGAACTGTTTATTCCTTAACCATACATTGTCCTGCCAGCTGGGAATGGGAATTGTCTGGAATATCTGTTCTCAGAAAGGAGAGTTTGTGATATAATGCTGAAAACGCCTGATTTTAGGGCCGGGTGTTTTAAGCTGAAAACACATCATGCTACCTTGTCTCTGATACCACAACCCCAGCTGGTGGTGTGGGTGGTTAGACAAGGATGGAAAACCCTCCTTTTCCAGAGCAGGAGAGATAGGACAAAGTCAGTGGGATGAGGTTGAACAAGGCCAAGTGCCAGGTCCAGCCCCAGGCAGAGCTCCAGGCTGAGGGAGCAGTGGCTGGGAAGCTGCTGGGCAGAAAGGGCCCTGGGGGTGCTGGGGGACACCCGGCTGAGCAGGAGCCAG
>JANHFX010021607.1:10093-21284 GCA_027560015.1 Chloroceryle amazona | reverse complement strand
CAGCACAGAGATGTTCCAGCCCCTTCAGCATCCTCGGAGCCTCCCTTGGACTCTCTCCAGTATTTCCCTGTCCCTCTGGAACTGGGGAGCCCAGAACTGGACACAACACTCCAGCTGTGGTCTCACCAGGGCAGAGTAGAGGGGCAGGAGAACCTCCCTTGACCTGCTGGGCACACTCTTCTTGATGCCCCCCAGGAGACCCTTGGCCTTCCTGGCCCCAAGGGCCCATTGCTGGCCCATGTTTATTTTGCAGTCCATTTTTCAGACTTTGGAAGTGTGATGGTTTTGATGCTCTGAAAGCGAAGGCAAAACATTTAAACATTTCAGACTCTGCTTTAATCTTCTCAGAGGCAGTGGGATACTGCAGTTGATCCAACTGTGTTATTACTCATTTAGAAAAGTCTCGATGATTATTTGGTTTGTCTTTTTTTACCTAATAAAACATCCTAAATGCTGGTTTTTAGTTGTTGTTGGTTTTTATCATTTCCCTGGTGACTGTTCATTCTCTTAAGGCTGTTCTCTGCTTTTCTCTCAGCTGGAATTGGAGTCAGTCAGACACTAAGTTCTAGTGGAAATGTTATTTCCTCCTGTGTTTTAGTGCTAACCAAGAATCGTGAGGGCACAGGCCACTTCATCTTTCTTAGAGAGTCCACGAGACACTTCCAAAAGGAACTTCTCTCCTTCTCACTGATGAACATGTGGAATTTTTTCCTTTCCATTTCACCCAACCAACACATGTTGTCCCTGGCACATCTTCCTTAGCATCACCCCTTCTGAATCATGGTCCTTTCCCAGCCTCACCATATTTCTTTCAAGGATTTCCTCGACGAGAACACGGGAACAGTGGGTTAATCACACACGCTGCACAACTGCTCCTGGGTCAACTGGAGTAACTGTGATTGCACACTCGGTCAGCACGTGCCCAGAAAGTCCAACGCATTTTCATCCTCACCACAGATTTGGACCCCATATCTCTACCCAATATTTGCCCAGTACCATTTGTACATCCAGCAGCAACTGGTACTGCTCCAGCTGGGCTGCTGCATGTCTGGGATTCTTGGGTAGGTAGTCTCAGTTTTCACAGTCTCCCAGAGAATCTTCCCAGGAGAAGGATCTAAGGAAATATTTCACCACCAGGTCAACAAAGACTTCATGAATGTTGAAGGGGTTTCCTCAGCTTGTTCTGTTACAGAGTAGTATGATTTAGCAAGCGTAATGTTTTGACATGCTGAGCTTTATTCTGTTTTTATGTTTCCTGCAGTGTACATAGAAGTGGAAAAAAGGATGGACTGTTCAAAGAAAACCTCCTGTTACGTGGGTGCACCGTGAGAAACACAGAAGAGGTTGCAGGAATAGTAATCTATGCAGGTAGAAGCTGGTTTTCTGTCTGATGAGGCTTAACACCTTTCTCTAGTTTCCTTAAAATAAGAATCAGAAATATCCCTGTGACATCATTTGCTGCAATTGCTTCTGCAGGGCACGAGACCAAAGCTTTGTTAAACAACAATGGGCCCCGTTACAAACGCAGTAAGCTTGAAAGACAGATGAATGCAGATGTCCTTTGGTGCGTCCTCATACTCCTCATCATGTGTCTGTTTTCTGCCATCGGTAAGCGCTCTGTAAAAGTAGAAACTGAAGTATCAGACTCTTGAGATTCATGCCCTTAGCTCTATCAAAACAGAACGTGTCTGCCAGAACACGAGACCCATAAAGCTGGCAGGGGGACAGGGCAAACTGCTGGAGGTGGAACAACCAAAAACCAGCTGGGAAGAAATTTGCTGAAGCCCTTGGAAACGGTGATGTGCTCACATTGGGAGTACAGGGGCAAAATCATTTCCTCACCTGGCTTAAGTATTGTTTTTACTTTTCAAGAGTTCAATGCTGGCTTTATGTATCAAGAGGTGAAGGACCTGGTCAAACGTGGCTTACAAAAGGCTGCCTTGAAAGTAGTGGCTTTTTTCTTTCTGACATTTAGTGGAGATAGTTTGAATGCTTCTTAGTGTGGGGGAATCATTCCTTGGTTTTTTTTACCTTAAAAACATCAGGCACATCATTTTAGGTCTTTCAGGATTGCAGATCCTAGTGCTGTATTTAAAAGGCAGCTTTCTGTGTCCCAAACTCCAGCTACTACTCCTAACAATAACAGTGGTACTAACCACCTCATCTGTGTTTAGTTATCAGCATGACCAGTAAAAGCTAACGAACAAACAAATCCATTCTGAGCAAGGCTTACGATTTATTCTGCTCTTAGCTCCTCAGCTTCCACGCAGTCGACTTTGCTGTTGCTTCATTAGCTGTGTGGACGTGGTGGGTGAGATTGACAGGATGAAAATCTCTTCTGACTGCATCCAGCTGACAGCTGGTGTAGTGAAGCTAGTTCAGTGGTAGCTAGCTAGGGATATACCCAGTGTGGTCAGTGGGTTTCTTTCATTTTAGCACATCAAATGTCACTGGAATGAATCTTCTTTGCAGTAATTTTGTCTGCTGATTCCAGAAAGAGCCTAAACTACTAATTTAGACTAGCCAGCTCATTTGATTTAGATAAAGTTATGTGAAATGACTCTTGCCTGCTGTCCTTAGGGCCAGACAAACCCCTGTCTCAAACCCCAAATCTCAAGGCAGGAAAAAACCTCTAGTTTGGGGGCACTTTTCAAAAGCCATGCAGTATAGTTGAAAACAAATAACACTTCCCCATGAAACTCAACTCTAAGAACAAATACATTCCACAAGCATTTTTTCCGTGGAGTTATTTTGCCTTTTTCTCTCTCCCTGCTCTTCTGCAGGTCATGGCCTATGGGTATGGCAATACGGTGAGAAGAAGAAACCAATTTTTGATGTTCCGGGGCCTGATGGCAAATATTTGTCTCCTGTTTTAGCTTCAGTGTATTTATTTCTGACAGCGATCATCGTTTTCCAGGTAATCGAGTTGTACATGCTGTCACCTCTGTCCACACTTTGCTGTAGTCAAGCTGTCAGTGTCCAGTATGTGTAGCATCTCTTCTACCACTGAAATGTGTAAGAAGCCACACACCCTGCCACTTACAACACCCCAGCCCTGGAGAAGATCTGGGGGTGGTTCTCCACCGCTGGGGCTTGGAATTACTGGGGAGGGAAGCCAAGCAGCTGGGATCCCTTTCTAGGGAAGGGTGCTCAAACCACAGCACTATACCAGCTATTAGGAAGGAAATTAACTTCATTCCAGCCAAAACCAGGATACGTTACTACCCTTAAAAAGATTGGCTTCTGTCCAAGTTTTGATAAACACTCTTCTAGACATCACAGTGCATCTCCCCTCTGCAATTCACCCCAAGTTTTCCTCATCTAACAGCAAATAAACTCTTTTCAAACGTAATCATTTCACAGCAGATGCTTAAAGTACATAGACTCTTTATCTTCTAATCCCAAGTTAATTGCATCCTACTAATTCATTGTACCCTTCCTTTCCTTTTCTCCTAATTCTTTGTGTATTCTAGGTTATGATTCCAATTTCTTTGTACGTATCCATCGAAATAGTTAAAATCTGCCAAGTATACTTCATTCATCAAGACAAAGATTTATATGACGAAGAAACAGACTCTCAGCTGCAGTGCCGAGCTTTAAATATCACAGAAGACCTGGGTCAGGTGCAGTTTATCTTTTCAGACAAGACTGGGACGCTTACTGAGAACAAGATGGTTTTCCGAAGATGCACCGTCTCTGGGATAGAATATTCCCATGATGACAACGGTGAGCTCGTGACCTTGTTTCCTATCAAACAGTTGTACCTTGGGCAATCTTAAGTAGATAGGAAAATTACACTGATCTTAAATGCCTTGAGTATTGTGTCCAGGTTTGGGCACCTCAGTACAAGAGAGATGGAGGTGCTGGAGCGAGTGAAGGGGAGCAGAGAAGCTGGGGAAGGGCCTGGAGAATAAATCTTATGAGGAGCAATTGAAGGAGCTGGGACTGGTTAGTCTGAGGAAGAGGAGGCTGAGGGGAGATCTCCTCACTCCCTACAGCTCCCTGAAAGGACATTGTAGAGAGGCTGGTGCTGGTCTCTCCTCACAGCTCATTAGTGACAGAACAAGGGGATGGATTCAGGCTGCACTGGGGAGGTTTGGACTGGACAGGAGGGAAAACTTTTCCCAGCAAGAGCAGACAGAGACTGGAATGGGCTGCCCAGGGAGGGGACGAGTCCCCATCCCTGGAGGGGTTTAAGGGTCCTTTGGATGTGGTGTTGGGGGACATGGGGTAGGGGAGAACATGGTTGGGCTCCATGATCCCAAGGGGCTTTTCCAACCTGAGTGATTCTATGAAAAATCAAAAAGAAAAACCAAACCAAACCAACCAACCAAATACCACAAAAGAAATGACGTGTATCCCCCCAGCACCCTCTCTAGTGGCTGTTTTCAGGTCAGTATGATTGGATGGCTGCGCTCAGCTACAGAATGACCATCTTACCAGAGTGTTCTGAAACGTCCCCAGGATGTTGTCAGGACAATGAAAGCTTCTGGCTTCAGCCCCTGATACACTAAAGCACTTGTGCACACGGCTGATTGAAGCTAATTGAATAGTGCTGCTGGTATCACTTTGTTTGGTGCCTTTGTACCATGTAAAATATCAGTTGTAAGAGTACAGTCGGATCAGTGCTTGACTGAATATGTGGAAGGGGATTATCCTTTGGTGCTGAGAAGTAAATCTAAGCAAAGCAGCTGCTTTTCATATTAGCAAGAAAGATAATCTGATCTACAAGTGTATTTTATGTCACCTTTGTCAGATTCTTTTCAGTGCTTCTGTGTTAAGGCGTCTTCAGTGCTGTCTGAACACTGCAGTCGAGAGCACATCCCCAAGTACCAGGTTCTTGAAACACTCAAAAGCCACTTTTTGTGACAAGGGAATGTGAGGCTTGTCATCCTGTCATCCCCGTGTCATCTCAGCACCTTTTGAAATTACAAAGTGCTTTCCTGGTTTGTGCTGTGTGGGTAATTTGTGTTATTTTCCTCTAACGTTCTGTTCTCATTTCGGACATAGCAGATCCTAACTCTTCAAACCATCCTCTGTGTGGAGGAAAATATTGATAGCTACAGTACTGCATTCCTATCTGCAAAAAACAAGTGTCTTAATCGACGTAACACGCAAAGATTACAGAGTTTTTCACAGACCATTGCAGGAGTTCAGCTTACAAAGAAGATAAAGAATAAAAGAAATAATCAAAACAGACTAGGAAACCTAAAACATGCTTGAGAGAGCTCCTGAGATTCCCTTTTGAAGTGTTGGATTATGGAGGGATTGTTCTTTTTTCTCCTACTTTAGAGTAATACTGGTCCTGACATTTAAATGCCTCTTTTCCAAGAAACTGGGTGTTTGGGGAGTGTTATTATCCCAGGGTTACAGACAGAACTTCAGCAGGGAGGAGCTGTCACTTCCAACCTCTCTGCTGTGGGTGAGAAAGAAGAATTAGAATGGAGAGGATGTTTCTGGACTCCTAATTCTGCTTGTGACACTCTGATTAGTCTTTCTTTTCTTTTCCTCTTTCCCTGCTGTTGATTGCTTGCTTATTTATACTCATTTCAGAGCGTGCTCTGTTCCCTGCAAGGAATGGTGATGGTGCTGCCAACTAAAACAGTGCAGAAAGGGTATTTTTATGAGCTTGGTATCATCAGCTACTACACAGGCTGAACTCAGGCTCCTCAATTTGAGTTTCCAATCTTTTTTCCTTCAAATGTAACGTGTTTAAAAGCAATCTAAGGATGTGCATGCTTTCCTCTTCAGATTTCAGCTTACAGCTGTTAGAGAAAGCAGAGCGAATCCGGCTACCAACAGAAGTGCCCAATAAGGACATAAAATAACCTGTTGCTTTTCACATGGTTATGTTTGGGCTTCCATGTAAACCCAGTCACTATAAGATTTCTGACAAATAGAATATTTTAATTGACATGGGATGTATACATATTATTTTATACACAGTATTTTATTCTTTTCTTTTTTTCTCTTCTACGCAAAATAGTTTTTTTTCTCTGTCATTCTCCATATAAGTGCTGATAATTTCTCTGGTTTTGTTCCCTATAATCAGGATTAATGACATAATAGAAGCTCTTCTTCACTCAAGCCTTTTGTTGGCTCTCTTCTCCACTCTGATTTTCTAACTCCTTTAGATTTTCTGCTGCTGAAACCTTCTTGTTTAGATAGAGTAAAATGTCTATCACAGCTCTTTCTGGTTTGAGGGAGTGCATCAGCATTTCATTGCTGCGGGCTTACTTGTGAATGATTTGTCATCTGCTTTTCAACGTCTTATACCAGAGAATCTGAACTGCCCTCTGAGGTTTTGGGACATATGTTCTGAGTGCTGCCATCCTGCTCTGCACGTCAGGTTTTGCTGAAGATTTCATTAATTAGGAAATTCTAAAACCTATCACTTGGCAAGTGATCTGAGGCTGCTGTACATGCAAGGAAACCAAGTGCAAGGCATCTGCCTTTCCTTGCCTAGTTCAAAGATGATAGGCTGTTTTCTTCACTTACCTGAGCAGTTTTTCTGGCATAGTGGTTTGTTACTTGGACTCAAACTCTGAATAGCACTTTAGGTGAAGAAATGAGTTTAAAATTGTTGTGCACGGGTCAAGATTCAAAACCTGAAGGTAGCAGGTCATTGTCTACTGTAAAAGCAGATAGCTCAGAATGGAAATATCCCTTTGCTGAGCTCTGGAGCCTAAGTTTGTTATTCTACCGTGCCTGGGTAGCAGTGCCTGTTATTCCAGTTGCTTGACCCTTCTCGTGATAAGATCCTGCTTTCAGTTATGGATAGCTTTACAAGACTTTGGTTCAAGTTTTCCATGCCAGATGTTTGCCTCAGGCGTGAATTCAGGGGGAGAAATTTCAGTCAGAACAGCTCCATTCAGCCATATCCAAGAAGAAGGCTGAGATCTAACACGGGGTTTTTTCCCATGCTAAGAAGTTCTGGCAGATTTTCCTCTGAAGTCATCTAGAGCCTTATGCTCTGGGGCTCGGCCGTGCATGCACACAGAGGGAGAAAGTTATGCCTACAGTGGCAGACTGAGGTCTGAAATTCTCAGAGCTTTAATTTTCTGTTGAAGCATCTTTGCTGCATAATCTGGGACTGCTGCGTAGCTGTAATTACTCAACACAAATTTTCTCTATGCTGCATTCTAAGCTTTTCACCCTAGAATTTCTTCACAGTTAGGAGCAGTTATCCCATTCTTCTCTCTTCCGTGGGGATCATTACACCACATCTCATCATCACCATCATATCTGAGCTCCTTCCACTAGTGCATCAAAGCAATGCATGTGGCTTCCCAGACGTGTGGCTTGGTCTTTCCCCTTCTTCCTCTCCCTACGGACGCGGGGCACGATTACTTTGGGTGCTGCTTGAAAGGCATACTCTACACGGTGTTAGGTTTGGCGTGTTGAGGAGACAAGTCTTTTTCTTGGGTGGTGGGAGTCCTTCTTTTCATCAGGAGTTGGTTCCACGAAGCCGTGTCAAGTCCCCGTGTGAAAGGTGAGCTTTCTGATTAGGAGGGGGAGTTCTGGTTTGCATCAGACGTGGGCATGTTACTCGGGGATTTCATCGCAGAGGCTTACGTGCACTTTACGCAGGGTTGAAAGAATTAAGTGCTTTTTAACCTAAGGATTTAATATATATTTTTTTTTGAGGTAGTAAAGGGAAGGAGGGGTAGGGTTTGTTAATAAGAGTGTCCTCCAGAATTCTCTACTAGCTCTAAGTTTCTTCTGAGGCGGATGGCTCTACGCCCAGAAGTATTGCATTGTTTTAGTCTAGACAAGAGGTGACAAAAACATGAATAACAGGGCCAATAAATTGCACCAGAGAGGGACAGAATCCCTTGGCCAACTGGAGGTAGTACAAAGTATTACTCACGGGCACTGCTATGCGAGAGCTTAGCCCCAAAGAGCGATCCAGGAGAGCTTGTGAAGGCTGAGAGGGAAAGTGTGAGCGTCCTCAGCAGCAGTTCCATGATGCAAGCTGGATCAAATATTCCTCATTCCTGAGGTCACGTGTAATATTTTGGTGATGGAGCTCACGCTGCCCATTGGGGCCCCGTGGAGACGACGTTGATAGGGATGGAATTGCTGTTCCCTAACTGTGGATGTTTGCATGGATGTGAATCACCTGGTGACTTTGCAGTGACTGGAGAAAATTAAGCATTTGTGGGATGTGGTTCATCAGACCTGTTTTAGACATCTATGTTTGTTGTCTAACGCACGCCTGTTTCTCTGTGGTTTAGAATTCCAAATCCAGGTGAAGAGAATTCCCACCTCACCTGCGTTCTTCAGTCTGTTCTGTTGTCTCCTGCAAAGGTGCTTCTTGATTTGCAGAGTTAATTCAGGAGCAAGGTATATCGTGGACCACTGCAATGAAGAATGATTGTCCCATTCAGGCATCTCCTGGGCATTCATGGAATGCCCATTGGCACTTTACTCTGGGTAAATCCCAGAGTTATTCTTCCAATCAGCACTCCATCCTAACTCAAAAGAATATTTACACTAAAAAAAATAAAGTTGAATTGTTTCCCGATGTCTAAACCTACCCTGCCATTCCATAGCTCTTCCCTTCAGGCTGGGAGCCAGCTCCTAACAATTCTTGGATCAACCCGTGGCCCCGAGCCTGCCTGCTAATCCCAGAGACAGTAGGTGCCCAAAAGCTGACTGCACTTCTGAAAGTCCTTCTGTGACTGAGCTACAACCAGATGCTCCCGGCCTGACGTTACTCCTGGTTGTTTTCCAAATGCTGAATGAATCCCACTCTTGCCTGCAGGGTGTGATCTCTGGGTTTCTCCAGTTTCTGTGACATTTTAGCCACCCATTGTATGGAACTTGTGATGATTCCTGAGTTGAATCTCCGTGAATCAACCACATGACTTTTCAACCACCAAATTTTTCATTCTTTGCATTCCTTCACCTTCCTTCCAGTGACTGGGGGAAAAAAAAACCCTAGACAACATAAGAAGAAGTTTAGGAGGGTGAAGGCAGATGGTTTAAACCTCGGTGCTGTGCTCTCACCTAGCAAAGTTTCTTAACCAGTAAATCTGAGGAAGAAGGAGTTTATTTCTGCTTTCTCCTTTCTCTTGATGAAGCTTGGCCAGCAGCTAATCTTCATAGGAAAAGCAATATATTTTTTAATGCCTCTTTCTTAGTTTGGAGTGGGCTTTTTGTACGTAGTGAAGGGAACGTAGCCTGTGTCTGCATGTTCTAGGAAAAAATAAATAATTAAAAACCACCAAACAAACACAAACCACAAACAAAACCAAACCCACAAACAAACAAAACCCCGAAACAATGGAGGAATCAAGAAAACTCTCTGTAAATGCAGCTGTTGCTTCCAAAGGGACATCTCATCTGCTGCCTTTACCATTTGACAGCATCCTCAGAAATCAGGATAGTCCATCTAGGCCTTCCCTGGAGAGATCAAACCCTTTAGCAGAACCGGGTGCCTCAGACACCCTGTGTAGCTGGCTTGTCGTTTCTCTTGACATTAGTTACTGCTTTCTGAAAGAAATTTCACTGGTAAATGAACAGAGAACCGGTGCCAGCAGGTGTAGAACTCAGTACACTGGGAGTGCTGCAGTGGAAGGGTAGCCCCAGGAGCAGCCCCATTTTAAATCCTCTGGAAGACAGAATACCTCTGATTTAGAGACAGGGGATACTTTAAGCATATAAAAAAAGCTGAAAAAATAAGAATGATCTCCATTTTCAGTGGCTAAAGACTTCTTAACGAAGGACTAAAGGTTGCTCGTTGTAAGCCCCCGGGGATGCCAAGGTGGGAGAGGAAGGAAACTCTTGGTGTTTTCTAATTTAAAGACTTGGAATCATAGGGAAGAGGTTGCAAAGTAAATCAAGTTAGGATTATGGCAGCACACTTCTGCAGATTTATAGCATGCGAGCTGCTTGGCTCTGTCTTTATGGAGATGCCAGAGTGCACTTCCAAGTGAAATAAGCTCACACTC
Organism: Chloroceryle amazona; assembly: GCA_027560015.1. Taxonomy (NCBI): domain Eukaryota; kingdom Metazoa; phylum Chordata; class Aves; order Coraciiformes; family Cerylidae; genus Chloroceryle; species Chloroceryle amazona. The sequence continues at coordinate 11,328 of JANHFX010021607.1, read as the reverse complement.
ATAAAATAACAAGGAAAGAAGGTGCTGTGGTGGTCTGAGCACCGCACGTGTGGATTCACTTCAGGAGCCTTCAGTAACAGCCGGATTCCACAGTGCAGGGTGACGGGGGGTTACCCTGTGGTGCCCACACACTGACAGATGGATTACCCTGGGTTAGGGGCTGTGTGGTTTCATTCTGCTTGAAGGGAAGTTCTCTGGAGGTTCCTGATCCCACCTGAGTAGTCAGTGGGACATCTGGCTGGGAGGCAGCGGTGTCTCCGTCAGCCTGCTCGATGGGTGCCTCGTTGATAACATGGAAAGTAAAACAAAAGCAAGCAAAACCCTAAAAAATAAATAAAGGGTTTTTTAAGATGAAAGAAAGTCTCTTCAAATGCTTAGCAGCTACTACAGCGTTTTTATTTATAGCTTACTGTTGTCTTCTGAAGGATGGAAGAGGGTTTATGGACTAAGTATTAATTATTGTTTCTTCTTCGTGCCATAAATATAAAAGGAGCACGGGTATAAAATGAATTGCATCGCTCCGCTTCTCCAAGTTGTTTGTGTCTTTGCCCTTAATATAAAACCCTCTCTCAGACAAAAGATCAAGGCCATCAATCTGCAGCGCTGGAACTGAAAAGCATCCCACAACAATCTCTTTCAGGTTATAACGTCGGTAGGGAGAGGTGGTGAATCGGAGCGGGCTGAGTGGGTGGAGAGAACAGCGTGTTCCCAGCAAAGCACGCTGTTCGCAGCTCAAGCCTTCTGACCTCTGGCCATAACATAACAATTGAACCAGGTTTCATTATTTCTTCCAACTTCTTAATTCTTGCTGCAGAATATGTTAAGACTGCACTTGAGAAAACGTTGCAAGGTGCTACGGTTTGGTTTTTATCACCAAGCTTACCTTGGTATAAACTGAAATGACACCACTTCTATCTGAAGGATTAGATTTGACTCGTTCCAGTGAGATTCTAGTCTTGTATCTACTTACACTTTTTTCTGCTTTTTCTCAGTGGCAGGAAGGTTTAAACAAATGTGCTATGGCCAAAACCTGTGTAGAGAGCAAGAGATCACTGGTATTACATGGACTAGAAAGGACCATGCCATTGGTATAATGCCAATCAGAGAGTCACAGAATGGTGGGGTTGGAAGGGAGCTCTGGAGAGCATCGAGTCCAAGCCCCCTGCCAGAGCAGGGTCACCCAGGGCAGCCCACACAGGAACAGATCCAGGAGGGGCTGGAAAGTCTCCAGAGCA
>JANHFX010021606.1:54480-72375 GCA_027560015.1 Chloroceryle amazona | reverse complement strand
GCTAACCACACCCCTTCTAATAGACCCCAGGATGCCATTGGCCTTCCTGGCCACAAGGGCACATTGCTGGCTCCTGGTCATTCTGCTGTCCACCAGGAACCCCAGGTCCTTTCCCCTGTGCTACACTCTAACAGGTCAGTCCCCAGCCTGTACTGGTCCATAGGATTATTCTTCTCCAGATGCAAGACTCTACACTTGCCCTTCATTAGATTTCTCCCCACCCAACTCTCCAACCTGTCCAGGTCCCTTTGAATGGCAACACAGCCTTTCAGGGTATCAGCCACTCCTCCCAGCTTTGTGTCATCAGCAAACTTGATGACAGTGTGCTCTGTTCCCTCATCCAGGTCATAGATGAATATGTTGAATAGTACTGGTTGGTCTCAGTACCGGCCCCTGAGGGACTCCAGTAGATACATGCCTCCAACTAGACCCTATCCCACTGACCACAATTCTCTGACTTCTGTCCTTCAACCTGTTCACAATCCACCTTACCAACTGATCATCCAGACCACACTTTCTCAGTTTAGCTGTGAGGATGCTGTGGGGGTCACTGTCAAATACCTTACTGAAATCCAGATAAACCACATCCACTGCACTAACACCATCTATCCACCTGGTTATGTCCTCATGAAAGGCTATCAGGTTGGTCAAACGTGACTTCGCCTTGGTAAGACCATGTTGACTGCTCCTAATGACTCTCTTATCCTTGATATGCCTGGAGACAGTGCCAAGAATAAGTTGTTCCATCACCTTTCCAAGGATGGAGGTGAGGCTGACCAGTCTGTAGTTACCTGGGTCCTCCTTCTTGCCCTTTTTGAAGACTGGAGTGACATTTGATTTCCTCCAGTCATCAGGCACCTCTCCTGTTCTCCATGACCTACTAAAGATTATGGAGAGTGGCCTAGCTACGACTTCCACCAGCTCCCTCAGCACCTGCGGGTGCATCCCATTGGGGCCCACGGATTTATGTACATTCAGATTACTCAACTGATCCTTAACCCAGTCCTCATCAGCTAGGCAAAATTCCTCTTTGATCCTGACTTCCTCTGGGACCTCAGGGGTCTGGGGCTCCTGAAGACAGTCTCCAGTAGTACAAACAGAGGCAAAGAAGGCATTCAGTAATTCTGCCTTCTCCATATCCTCTATCACCAGGGCACCCACCTCATTCAACAGTGGGTCTACATTGCCTCCAGTGTTAAGTTTTATCTGCAATGTATTTGAAGAAGCCTTTTTTCTTGTCCTTGACCTCCCTCTCTAGAGTTAACTCCAAGAAGGCTTGAACTTTCCTAGTTGCCTCCCTACATTCTCTGACAAGAGTCTTATATTCGTCCTAAGCGGCCACCCCCTCCTCTCAAAGCACCAATGGCAAAATACTGTCATCCATCTTCCAACCCATCCATCACTACTGAAATCCAAATACTACCCAGCAGCAGCCAGAGCACTGCAAACTCAAACCACCATTTTGTCAAATTTCAAACTCTTTAAAATTTCTTCATAGCCATTTGATACACCCGAGCGGATGTTTCAAGTGCTTTATGATGGTAACTGCTGGACACGCAACCTCAATACTGCTGCAAAGACCAGATACTTAATGAACGTTACTATGAATTTCTAGTCGGCTGTCCTAAAGACTGGGAGAGGATGCTTATGTCCTATTTTAATGAATTCATGTATTACTTGAGCCTGAGAAGTCTAAACCAGCCGTGTGATAACACTTGATCGGTGTTACACACCTGTCTGTACTGGAAGATTTTAGACTATTTCTGATGGGTTTTCCCTATGTACACAGAACAAAGACATAGGAAAGAACAGAACTTTGTAAGGACTAAACCAGTGTCTTGCTGCTTGCTTGTTCCTTCTCCACCACAACGAAAATTAACACAATACTTACAAACAATGTAGTGCTATCTCCTTCAAGACTGCATACTCCTCTCACACACAGAAAGAAATTTTTAAGACTATATGCAGCATATACCTGCTGACTTTTGCCATAGCATATCAAATCTCCTCTACAGTGCAGAGCTGTAAAATATGGCATTTGCAATACCAATATGGCATTTGTAATCTGCTTTTCTTGTGGCATTTCGAATTGCATTTAATTTAGAACTGAACTACTGCCACACAGAGATTAGAGCAGCAAATACTGTCAACTTACTGTGAGGTGTAAGTTGCAATTCTGTGCTAGAAAATATTTTTTTTTCTTCATTAACTGCTTCCCCTCCTTTAAAACAATGGGTTTATTTTGTTCAGACAGAGATATCACAATTTAATGAAAAAACAGCCACTCATAGATGGAAGGCAAAAAAAAAAAGAAATTAAAAATACCATTCTGTAATACTTCAGAATTTAGACACATGTAAAAGCTCTAATGGGCAACTCTGATGTCTCGGCTCCCTGTCCAGCCCATTCCCTTGCAGCTGAGGGCTGTGAGGATTTGCTCTCAGTTGCCTCTGAAATATCCAACACAGACCAATTTGAGAGCCTAAGAAAATGGACAAGCAGGCCACAGGTTTTATTGTATGTTCCTATGCAATCCTGTCTCAAAGGCAGATAAGCTGCAATCATAACTTGTGTTTTGTGGTGGGAAGGAAAAATTATTTCAACACTAGAAAAACCAGAACTGCTCCACAGGTACTAATTCAAAACTGTCGCCTGCCCAGATGAATGTTGAGGAGAAAAAAAAAAAAAGCTCTGCACTTGCAGGTAATCACATTACACATTACCAGGAAGCTGTTTCTTGCTTGGATTTCATTCAAACACACCAGCTTCACTCGTGATTTATGGGACTGCAGAAATCTCCACAGATTTTTTTTCCCCTCTTAGCCCTCTGGTTTAAATATAACACGGTAAGTTTAGCTGAGAAACTGGGAAGGCAATTTACTTAGCTAATATTAAACCAAAGAAAAAAAAAAATCGATGTTTTTATACCTAGAAGTAAAAAAGTAAATTGAACTGTTCTTTTATCTTAAATGCTAACTGAAATCATCCCTTCCAGGTAGAAACTATCAGTAAGATGAGCCGAAGTTCCTCACCTGACTTTGGTAAAGCAGAATCACTGTCATTCAGAAGGATCTCAGCCAAAATCATAAAATGTGGAAGCACAAAGATAATATAGGGAAAACCTTGTATGTCAGACTGCTTTATTAAGTAAAACCCCTAGAAAGAAACCCCTGCAAATATCAAACTAGGCTGTTACAGGGAAGAAAATTAACTTCTTAGCAAAGTTCCTACTGCCTCACCTGTAAGTGGTGTACTCTGCAGGACACCTTACCACCATAAGAGTGGGACAAAGGGTCACCTGAAGAAATGCAAGTATTTCATCAATGCTTACTGTAAACTTCAAAGGAACACAAGGCATCCTTGTGTTCAAAGGAACACAAAGGAACATCCCGGCATCAAGATACTTACTGAGTCACTACACAACCACAACTTGGATGGTCACTCATTTATCAAAGAATCAAAAACTGGAACCATAAATAACCTCTTGCTTTTTATCTGCTATGTGAAATTTAGTTGTGACTAGACACAACATTACGTAACCATCAGATATGCCAACGTGCCCTAAGACCTTGAGTACATTATACACTTGCTGTTGCCATGGAAATAATGATTCCTATTTAAGAAGTGATAGGCAGCAGCCTGTCACAGTGTCATTCTTGAACGTCCCAAGGGAGCCTTGGCAATGAACGCTAGGCTGAAATGCCTCATTGTGATTCCTGTGAAATCCCGATCTCCAGGAAGACTTTGCTCATCTTTTAAGTCCCTGTCACAGAATTCTGATGCAATCCTGACTCCACTGCTATGCTTTCTGGAGCTTTTTGTACTACCATTCTGGGCAGTTATTGTAGGATTTACTACCACAGTTGACTGGAAAACAAAACTTGCATTATGTACTTGATAAAATCTGTAACCCTTGGCCTGGAAGGTGCGGCCACAGAGACGACTGAGCTCTGCTTTGAAGTGTAAAACCCTGCTTAACAGTGACCACACAGTCAAGAGGAGAGACTCCATAGTTCAACAAAACTGGAAGCAGTGATTGTAGTGGGATGCTGTGGTGTCATGTTTTCAGATTCTCATTTTTTCATAGGCTAGACTCTTAGCTTTCCGCATTCAAATGTGTAATTGTGAACATATGGGTTTTGCCATAGTAAATGAATGCAACTTTACCAACTCTCAAAGTTTTGCTCAATTGCATAGAAGTTGTTTTGCTAACTTATAGACAGTATGAGCTACATGCAAGAGCTATGGGTGAACACGTTGTTTCCACTCTTGAAAATCTTTTCTTATTTATCATTTTCGTATTGTCATCTTCTGGGTCCTTGCCAGAATCATGAAGAGCTCCCCAGTTATTTATGCCATAAAATATTTAACCTTATGCAAGGCTTAGCTACAGGACCTTCTGACCATACTATAGAGAGTCAAGAATACTGCCATTCAGGAGCAAATAGCATTCACTGCAGTCCAGGATGTGTGCTACAGGGGTTATTCTCCCCATCCAAGCATATCACGTTACATGTAAAAATTCCAGGCCTCATCAGCTAAAGATTCAAGAAAAAATTGTTCCTGTTATATTCCTAATAACAGCCTCATTTCTAAGTCCTTGAAAATAGAGTCAAACACTATGAATAGTTATGCTTTTCAGCCCATTTGATTTCTCTTTCCCTAGGCTCTACTCATCAGTTCTGCTGATGCTATTGTGGCTGAAATCACATTAACACTTTCCAGGAATTCATTAGATAATACAAGGCCAGATTCACAGCTAACAAAAAATCTTCCTTCATATTTCTGTGTCACTCTGTTTTACAAAAGATTGTATTAATGATACAGGAAAGTACAGACACACACACACTATCTGTTTTTCCAGGCTTATGACATCAATATGAGCATTATGCCAACTGACACCACCTTTCACTTACTTCCCCCGAGAGTACCCAGCAACACACGGGAAAAGTCTTTCATTTTGAGCTAAGCAGTTTTTCTTATACCAGCAACTCTGCTTGGTCTTGGGCCAGTAGCTTGTCTGTGATGGGAGGCCACATTCCATCACCTAAGCAACATTTTCAACCTTCAGGGTCTTTCAAAAAGAGGTTTGATGTTAAGGTTTGCAATGTGGTGTTAAACCAGCTGTCTAGTTCCTCTGTCTTTATTCACTGGATGTTTCTTGAAAGAAATCCTCAGGTGCTGTAAAACTGCAGAACACCCTGACTTCAGTGGAACTTTGCCATTTTGTATCCACTGAAGATTTGACCTGCCTTGAATGGATAAATTTTAATCAACTTAAGGGGAAAAAAAAAATGAAATCACCAGTGAAGTATTTCTCTTGTTCTCCAACCTCATGCACTCTGGAGAAAAAACCTTTGCGTACAGAATTATAGCACATGGTTAAAATATCTTATCTGTCCAGCAATTCAATAGCCTGTAAAATTACTAGAGCTTGTTCAGAAAGTAAACAGAAGAAAATACCAAAAGCACAATACCAACCAGGTTTTCCCACTACTCCAGTACTTTCCAATTAATGCCCAATCTGCTGTTTACATGCATGGAAGACAGAAGTTCATTTCATGTGCTGGAATCAAAATAGCCTCAGTGGTAGAGTACAATAGTATTAGATTCCAGTGCTTTCATCTTCAGCGGTTCACTGTCCACTCTGCCAAGAACACAATTTGGCTCAACCAGCTTACTTGGAGAAAATGAAAAAAGAATCCACCTGCTGGCGTGTTCTACAGCAAGTACCATTTTCTGTTGATACTGAGGATGTGTAAACTCATGTTTACTTTTTTTATTTTTAATCATAATAGAAAATTGCTTTCTTTATTCTTTTAACTTTGCTGTATGCATGAAATTTTGCTCACTTTCTTTGTATTCTTGTGGCATCTTTACAAAACGCACAGGGTTTAAGAGCTTTGCACTCAGCTATTTATTTGCTGCAGAACCCCAGAGAAAGGACAATGCAATATTGTTTGGACCTGGGAACAAACAGGGAACTGAACAGTGAAGCAAAACATCACTGTTTACGTTCTAACCCATGGCTCTTCCCACCCCAGGCAAGGGAAGATGATTGTCCCAGCAAATGAAGGGCATGGCCTGCTTCTCCCAGGACACCGCTCCAGCTGCTCTGCCCTATATTTTAGAGGATGAAGTACCATGGGTGTCTCCAGGGGATGCAGAACAGCCATCATGCAAATACAGAAAGGATGCAATTCTATACCATTTTGTTTTTTTCCCTTCTACTGCAAATAGGCTCCCCAAAATCAGTGAGGATAGCTGTAAACTGAGCTACCATTTCAGTAAGACCCAGAATACAACTTTATTAATTTTGCTTCATGTTTTCTCATCAATGCATCATTTTGATGATTGCTGCACTGCAAAGTCACTTACTTCAGCAGAGCATATTCTCTTTGCAAAGGGCATGCTGCTCCTTTCTGTGTGACATGATTCATACTTTCACCTTTCTACCCAGTGGATTTTGTTCTATGGTGACGGGGAGTTCAGACCAATGGGGATGTGGGACTTGTGGCCAGATTGTGGTTTTATGCACCATTTCTACAGCAAGCAGCTGGGGCCTGCACTACTCTTCCCATGCCATCATTACATTCCTTCCCCGTAGTGTCAGACACCTCTTCTCTGCTCCAAGGAGGATGTGTGATGCTCTCCTCAGGGACTGTGAACCATAATGCTCATAAAGGCAGTAAAAGAGGTAGGAGAGAAAAACATTCATGGGAGATGCAGGTAGGTGATCATAAACTTCCTGCAGGAGAATCTGTATCGCCAGATTCCAGGAGCAGCTTCCTCAGGTCATTTCTTTATTAGTAGAATAGGCACCCTCTTCTTATCGCAGCAAATTTTGATCTTAATTAAAACCCTCAATTATCAGCTCTTAAGAAAATAGTAAATTCTTCATACAAGCTTCTGAGCTGAATTTGATTCCTAAACTAGAACAAGCACAGAAGTAAACTCTGAAGTGACAACTCTGAAGTGACAGGTGCTCCAATCACTGAATAGTATCCCAAACTAGTACAGTCCTTCCACCAGACGGTAGACTTTGAAGAAAGCTTTCCAAATCTCTTAAGATAACAGCGCACTGCATTTTAGCCCTTCAAAAAGTCAGTGCCCAAAGCTGCTACGCTCCCTGGCACAGTGCATTGTTAAGGTGAGACCCAGTCCTCTGCACAGCCATAGTGGGCACTGCTTGCAATAAACTGTTCCTTTTAATAACGTCAGACAGTATGGGAAAGAACAAGCCAGTAAAAAAAAAACAAACCAAAACAACATCTGCACAGTATCACACAATCCCACGTGGAGGCAAAAATTCATAAAGAACTCTGGGGGAAAAAACAAGCATTACCTTGTGAAAATTTGCACCTAGGTCTTCCATGTCTTTTAACCCATCAATGGACAACTATAAATAAGGGGTTTGTTGACTACATTTGATATGAATCTTAAAGTAAGGAAGTTTAAAGCAGTATTTAACACTGGTGTTAGACAAGGAATAAAATGTACTGCCTAAAAGTATAAAAGAAGGAAGGACTTTTATTTTGCCTGATGCTATAATTTCTTCGAGGTGAAAAATACTACACAATTAGGAACATTTTGAAAAAGAAGAAAGTTTGTAAATTCTGACTATAAATTCCCTTTTTTAAGTCCCCTCATAAACAACTGAGATAATAATTGCATTTTATTTGTATAATTTCATAATAAAACATAATGCAATTATTTTGTTTAAATCACTGGCCCAGACACTCATGGTTATTAGAGAAAGACCAAGTAAAAAACTCAGCACAAGATGGTATAGTCAATGGATTCTTTCCTGAAAGAAAAATATGAGGAGTATCTGCCTGAAGATTTCAATTTGTCATGCAAGTGCAAAGACTGTTATATATGATACACTGTATTTTTTAGTCTCTGGTGCGCATACTGACGAGATAGTTTGTTGTTACAAAATATGTTTTAATTCTATGAACTCTGTCAGCCTACTGAATTATTTATATGATGTTATTTACTTACTATATTTGAGTTTGACAATTCCAGATTTAGTACCACACGTAAACCTTCCTTTTTGATATGATGCTAACATCACGGCTTTGCTACACTTCTAAGAACTCCAAAAGGAATAAAATTGCTTCAGCTTTGGATTTGCAAATCAGGAGGAGTTGCTACAGCCCTGTGGTATTCCACTTCTGGTTCATTTACTGCAAAATGTGCACACATTAATTTATTTTTTTAAAGCCCCTCAGATGATAAAAGCCTCAAAGAGATCAGAACTTGCATCATTTCCTTATCTTCAAGGAGATGTCCTTGTTCTTATTTTTCACACACCTAATATTTGTGAGACTCTGACATGTTTTGGTCTGGGTTGCAGTTCAGCTACTGCATCCAGGAGATTTGGACAAAGTTCCAGCCCTCACTTTCCTGGGCCGAATTAGCAAAAAAATCCCCATGCAGTCTTAATTTATTTAGAGAGGTTAGTCTGATGAAACACAACTGATACTCCCTGGACACACAGCAGGTGAGAAAAAGGCCAACAGAAGGAGTCAAGCCATGACTTTAATCTCTGATTGCAGTTTCAAATATAGCATGCACCTGGGAAAAAGAATACTCATAAACCATCACATTCATTACTCAGCCTAACAGAACTGAAAAAAATGCATTAACACCAGAATGCCAAGAAAAAGTATCTGCTGCTCTTGTGCTGAATCATTATTATGGACAAAGCCACTCACTATTTATAGCAGTGTTTTCTCGTTTGTTCTTAAAAAAAATAAATTCTTGCATTGTTTTAAAAAACACCCTCATACATTCACTGTCTAGCAGGGCTCAACTGTTACCAGCAAACAGATAGACAATTTACAAATGTGGGCTCCAATTCAAAGAGAGCAAAACAGACATGCTCAATGTAAACATATTTTTCAGTGTAGTTCTGAAGTGCCTTTGCTCTCATGTAACAGTAGGAGTAAGGAAGCACATCCCACCAACTCTGGCTCTGACTGACTCTCCTAAATGAAAGCACACATACATTACCAACGTGTCGCTCAGCCAGATTTTGTGAATTATCACAAAAGAAAAGGAGGTCTGTAAAGTTCACAAAGCTCTGAAAATAATATAACTTAATCCCATAAGCAACACAGATGATCCCCCAGATGCAGCCCTAATCACAGAGCAGGTTCAAAATCAAAGTTAAACAAAGGAATTGTTACCCACATTTCTAGCTTAACTTCCTAACGCTACTGGTCTCCAATGTTGGTTGGGTTTTTTTTATATATAGTCTGTATCATCTTATTTCTCTCTTCTGGGGAGAGGGCATGGGTACTGAACCAACAACGGAGACAACAGACGACCTTTTCAGTCAAGCACTCAAAAGAACCTATAATCACTCGTCAATGAAATTCAGAAATGCTAGAACAGTATCTCTTGCACAGAGCTACCACTCTCATACCACAGAATGTTACCAATTCTAGATAATTTTGGTTTAAGCATTATGCAGATCTTGTAATATCCATTATCCATTTGGTTCATTCATCCATCTAATCTGTTTATTTTAAGGTGTGTTTTCACTGGAGAGCTAATTACCACCGGGCTCTGAGAACTTGGATTACTTTAGCTGAGTCATCCACAGCCACGTAGAAAAGCTGTATCAGAGTACCAGTGCTGGAACAAAGAGCCTCTATCCCACTGGCAAAAAGGCAAAAAGGAGTAACCAAAGTCTAATGTGCACCTGCATCCTTCACAGTTGTCTTGGACTTAAAGATCAAAATCATTTAAGGAAGTGTTGCATTATTTGTTTATAGACAGGAACAACTGCTAAAGAGCCTAAATTAATTTTGCAGGGAACACACATGGTTCATAAGTATCTCAGCTTAAAAGCTATATCACATGTAATTGCATTTGTTGGATAATAATTAGATCACAATTAAATAGGGTTCCAAAGGAATGGCTGCAATTTTATTTATGATAGAAGCATGGAGGATGTTTTTCCTCAGCTCTGTAAGAGACATTAAAGCTATTTATCATCCTGGTAGCAATATGGTAGCTTTCTACAGGGACATATGGAACTAAACTGAGCTTGTGTTTTCTAGCTATAACTTTTAAAAATGAATCTAATCATGTGTTTTCATGCTATCAAAAATTTTCAGCCATCAAACCCATCAGTGCTTTCCTGAATAAGCTAAAAATCTAAATTCACTCCACATGGGAAGTACTATTTAATTCACAGTATGTGACAGTACCAAGACCCAAAAAGAGCAAAAGTACATGACCCTTTCCCTAAATGAAGTCACATTTTTACAGCCTGAATACCTACGAGGTTTTCTTTCTTCTTCCATTTTATTTTTTGAAATTAGGCTCTGAATTAGCTCTTCCATTAATCTTTTCTGTTCGAAGGAAAGAGATCGAATTTATGTCACAGAGTTCTTTTGAAAGCACTTCTCTGGTCTCAGGTTTAGAACATATAGCTCAGTGTAATTACTGGAGTGACCCAAACAAGACTTAATATATGCATGGAGCTTATACCTTCAAACCCAAACATTTGGAGGGATCTGCTACAAAACTGTTCTAAACTAAAAGCAATACTCTTTTAGCAACAGGGATTGGCCTAAAGAACAGACATAAATTAATCAACTCCAATCTGGAAACGGTGACTAGAGGACTACGTGCAGAAATTTTAGAGAATCAGAAACTGATCTTATGTATTATCACTGCTCTTAATCTAGCTTTCATTTATTTTTCTCTTCTTTAATTTCTCTGTTGTTATTTCAAAATCAAGAATCCATTTTTGGCATATCTTAAAATTCTATTAAAACTCTTACAACTGAACTCAGATCTGCATGTAATAGTGAAAGGTTGATGCAGTAAGTGATATATTAGTACTAGCTCTGCTGCTCCACTGATGTGAAGAAAAGCTTTTTTCTAACACTGCAGTGGCAGAAAGAAGCATTGTTTGATATTTATGTACGTAGGACCAGACAACTCGACCAAAACAGTCTGAAGTTTACACTTCAAATATTCTCCCATAGAGTTCTCACTACATTGCTTAAGTAATCTTTACTGGTTTTCCCAGTAGTTTGCTGCTTAAAGGAAAAAAATTGCTTCAAGTCTGAAAGGCTGTAGGCTTGACACTTGCTTCCTCAAGCAGGTGTATCAAGATGTTACCATCTAAGCAGGCCATGCTTAGAGGGCATTAAATCTTCTTCAAGACTTAAATGCATAGTCTTGTTAAAATACATGGCATCGGTGTGACACTGAACAAAATAATATACCATTATGTTGCATTCCTTTCTACAAAGATTTAATCCTCTGATGACCATCAATTTTTAATCTGCCAATGGTAAAATGTCACTGTAAACAAGTAGAATGAAGCTGAAAGATGAGTCAAAAGAAAGGACAAATGTGAATGTGCCTTTGGGGACAGAGATCTCTGTTGTACTTCCTACAGTTGGGTAGTATTGAACAAAGGACAGAAAGATTGTTAAACAAGAATATGTATTTCAGCATCTTTGTCAAGATACCTATGTACATGTTTGGCATAAACAGTTCTAAAAGTTTAGAGTTATTAGAAACAGAAAGGAATATGAAAAGGTTATACTTTTTTTTTTTTTGTATCCCACAGACACACAAAACGATTTTCTGTAAGTGAAGTACATACATGCATTTCTTCCAAATGACTATTTATAAGCTAAGTATTTTTGGGACATTATATAAATTCTTAAAACCAGAGGTTGATAATGAAAATGCCCTCAGCTTCTTAACTAAAGCACTCTGTGTGCAGCTACAATGAATACATTTTATTTATTCTGTGTTCCTCTCAGAATGAAATAACAATCTATGTTATTTCATCAAATATTTCAGCAAATCCATGTAGAAGAGGTTGTAAAAATAAAATCTGTGAAAAAGATTCCAAAAAGTGGAATGAAGAATTAAAGATAAAATGAAGGGATTCATGTAGGAAAGATCATAGGTCCTGTAGCAAAGATCCAAGTGCTGAAGGGCTTACCTCTATCTGTACAACAGGGTGAATCGCTTGTGCTTCTGCTCTTGGATCCACCAATAGCACCACAGTGAGCAGTTTTATTCTGGGTTATCTGTGAATGTATCAAAAGCAGAGATGCTTTGAAAAAGCTGCACAGGTTGAAAGAAGCTATACAGGTTATACTATGGAATGGAGTAAGCGACATGCAAAAGGCTGGGCCCTGGCCTTGGCTGCCATCCCTCCTAATGATCTCGGAGGGAAGGCTCTGGGAAGTCTCCCTGCTCTATGTTTCTAGAGATGCACGTGGCCAGGGAAGGTTAAGATCCCTGCTCTGTCGTGTAGGATACAGTCACACCCTTTGCCTGACCCAATTTCCTGAAGGACATGACACTTCTCTCATCCTGTGATCCACATTTCAGGTGACTAAAGGTGAGCAAAGTCAAGATGCTAATCAGGCAGTCAAAAAGAGCAGTGAATAAATTCTGCAGGACCAGCAAGTTGAGTCATTCCACAGTGCAGTCAAAGCACCACCAGATTGGTTTTGAACTTGTCGCTACAAACACGCAAGGGAAAAGGGAGAACTGGGACTGCCCCTTTAAGCAGTACTAGCCACTGTATCAAGCTTTGCCATAGCACCTAAATGCACGAAGGAGGACTTGCAGGTGATATGAACTGGTGACCACCCAGACAAAAAACATACACTGCAGTAAGAAATGGCAGATCTGCTCCATAGTGCAAAACCATTATCTGAGCTTTGACAGGGACTCTCAAATGAGATATGTCTTAGTATCGGTCCTGATATTACAGAAGAGAATCTGCCTATCCAAGAGGGGCAAAATTAGGCTGAACTGTAGAATTAAGCAAGGGGGCAACCATACTTTTGAAAATGAACCAGAAAAGCCACCAGATTCCCTGAAAACTTGGGTAACCTGCCATGCAATCTCCGTTTCATTTTGCCAGTAACAGAAATTACTAAACAGAGCTGGGTTAGTTATGGTTGGAATGGGCTGGAAGGAATGAGCAAGCAGGGGAAGAGGAAGCCTGAAAAGTTTCTGGTAGCAAGTCAAGAGCCAGGGAAACATGGGTGTAAATCACAGGCAGAACCACAATCTTGGAGAAGCACAACAATGTCTCAGATGGGCCTGCTGGTACCTTGTTGCCGCTGGTACTCCAACACTTCCCTCAGACTAGTATTCAGTTGCAAACTGGCTAACATCAAAGTTCTATTGCAAATTCTTGACTGCTTTCAATATGAATGTATTAATGCAGTGATTGTAGCCCTTTCTCCAGGTTGCAGGTGATATAGTTTATTTCTTTATTAAAGAAGCTGTAAAATCTGTTTGGACATGTACAGAAGGTAAAGCAGGCTCCCTGATCAATATGTCACTAACATACTTTCTTCTCCTCTGTGCTGGTAGTTATTTTAGCAACACTGTTCAACTCCCTGTCAGTTTTTGCAATCTCATGTTGAGACGGCTGAAAAGGGCAATTAGAAGAACACAGCCTAGTATCTAATTCCATTCTATAAAATCACTCCTTCATAAAATAGTATGAAAGAGGACGGTTGTTATTATAAATCATCCATTCACTTAATTGTCAATTCCCCACTGTCAGCTAGGTTTGAGGCTTTGCCACTAGATTTGTGCAAAGGTGCCAGAGAGTGAAGGTACTGCTTTGAACACAAATTCCTTCTCACGTGTCCTGTCTGGTGGACGAGTGCTCATTTGCCATGGCAGACAGCTCAAAAAGCCCTGTTAGAGGAAATCTCGGCTCTGATGGAGTGCACAGTCCTACCTCTAACTGGGGAAAATATCCAGATCTTTTGAGTCATTGCAATACCAATGAGGGCATCTGATCTTCTAGTTGCTTTGAGACTGGATGTTCTATCAAGTACTGTAACCACCTACTTGTAGCTCCCATTTTAGATGTTTTCTTTTTTAAGCACTTATTAAAGTCCCACATCCAAAACTGTTCCAAAGGTTTGTGGGTAGAAGCTAAAATCAAACCTGGCAATCCTTCAGACTTCTGTAGCTGGTACTTCCTGATAACTAGCCTGAATTCAATTGCATTTGTATTAAAACAGTAATACCAACATGAGAAGGACAGAGTGTAACACAATTCAAAAAGACCAGGAGATAAAAGAAAAGAGACTGATCAGAAAGAACTGGTAATTTCAGAGTCATGCGAGAGACTGCCCAAAGTCAAGTCTGAGGGTCAATACAAAGCGTACAAGTCAAAGACCCCTCCACTCTGGAAAGCAGCTCTTCTTAAATCAGAGCTTCAACAAGCAGAGATGTATTTATTTATTTATTTTTAAATTGATAGTTAACTTCTGCACTTAAGGAAAATTAATACATAGCTCAGATGTACACTCCAAAGGCGATATAATCAAGCAGCTGCAGCTACACCACTTGTAATCTGGAAAGAAAGGTGAGGAATCAGGCCTCAAGGGGTGTCCTGTCACATGAAGTGGCCTTTGTGAGAGTAGGTCTGAGCTCTGGTAGATCCATGAGGAAACAGAGTCATTAGACAGAAGTTAGAACAGATTCTTTACATAAACAATGGTCTCAAAGTTACACTGGCATTCAGTTAATCGTGGCATGGGTGTTTCGGATTTTTTTAAGATAAAACTGATGGACTGTGTTTCTGAGATAAATTGTTTAGGATAAGAATTTCACTGATTAAATTAATTAAAAGTTCACATAATCAGAGGACGCGGCAATTCTGGTGGCATTTGCCCTTCATAAATAGTTGTTAATTTGTTAAGCCATGCAAATAATTTAAAACACTTTCTCGCATTTCCTTACCTTTTTATTCTCCAATAAACTAGTTATGTATTGAAATTACAAAAAGAATGGTACAGTTAAAATACACTATACTGCCCTGTAAAATGTGTCCGAGAAGTTACACTGGTGGAGATTCCGACTGGACACAAGGGGAAAATTTTTCACAGTGAGAAACCCATTGGAATGATCTCCCCAGGGAAATCGTGGATTCCTCAACACCTCACACTTCCAAGATTTGTCTGCACAGGGTGCTGGGCCAGCTTGTCTAGACTCTGCTTTTGCTACATGATCCTTGAGGTCCCTTCTAACCTGGTATTCTATGATTCTGTGTTGTGAAATGTCACTCACCCATACAGAATCCAATCCTGCACACATCTGCCCATGTTTCCATCTTAATGTCTAACAGGTCCAATCCATGTCAATAAATGAGCTTCCATTAAAGAGAAACATGGGCAAGTGCTTGTAGTATTGAACCAAAAGTAAAAAATATTTTTGAAAGAAAAATATCAGAAAAATTGGAAGTCTGTTTTCATCTCATGTTTTCTGTGGAATCCTTACAGATGTTATAGCTTAAAAATCTCAAAACCTTTTTTCTTTATCAGCTTTTTCACATAATCTTACGGATTTTTTGTAGTTTGAAAGACTTAAGGTGTATTTGATAGCTGTCCAACTCAGTAACTGAGGCTACTAGTCTATGCAGAAAAAACAGAACAGCTAATTCTTTTTTGGCATGGCTACAGTTCATTGTTGACTGTGATTCATCACTTAGAGTTTGAGGGAAAGTAAAGGATGATGTTCATTCACGCAGTATCAACACTTAACCTGACACTAAAGTTGTTGAACATACTAACAGGAACCGACTCAGAGTCAGCAGGAACAATTTTTCTTCCCCAAAAACTTCCTCACAGTGCAACCTGAATAGCCACGGGTGTAAATTTTATAGTTCCTGGCTATTAACCTGCTTTCCTCCATATGTACACACTCCGAGGAGCAGAAAATAAAGCAATATTGCTGCTGCAAACTTCAGGGAGAGAAATGGTACTTTAAAGAGCACGTGGATGAAAGAATGCATGTGTACACACACAAGGAGGAGGAAAAGAATCTAATATTAGAGTCAAGTGTTAAGCTCATCGCTGCAGCACTACTGGAAGTTTTTGTTTGGTTTGTTACAGAAGGATTACTTAGAATTTCTGTATAGGAAGGAGTATATGCTTAGCACTACTCAAGTGCACCACTACTTGCCAGGGGGTGGGGGGCTTCTGTTTACTTAGAGCAAACTACATGGATCTTCAGCTTTGCAGAACACTTGCAGTATTAAACTTTTTTTCACCTTACTGGTATAGGCCTCCAGTATTAGAACTACCAGATGTAGCAGCTGTCTCCCTATCTCCCCCACCCTGATAATGGTATTTTTTACAGACCAACTCCCAAAACAGCTGCACAGCTCTCAAAAAGCAAAACACTTCATTGATAGAATTTAATCCTTAGCACTGAGGAGGAAATAAAACATTATATCAAACAGAGTAATATATTGACACAGTATAGAAAAACAACATTGCCCTTTATGGCCTACAACATCAATACAGGCACAAAATAAAAAGAGTTCTCTTGCAGCTCCAGCAAGAGACCTCAGGTGTGAGGCTGGTTGATGTCTAACTCCTGCTGTCTTTCATTTACAGCTACCTGCTTGCAGCTCACTCGTTTGATCCTCACAGATCAGACAAAACCCCGCATCTGTTTGTACAAGTACAGACGAGCTTTTCTGAGCATACATTTTCTGCATACAGATGGCTCCTGGCATGCTCAAATTTTGCATGCATAATTAAAATCATCTTTCTTAGTGTTTCAGGTACTCAAAAGTCTGGTCACAGAGCAAGGACAGAAAGTGAGCCACGAGGCATAGGGAACAATTACTCCTCCCACTGGTCAGGGTCAGTTTTTGGCCCTAACAAGCCTTGGGCTTTTAACACATCACTCTCTTCCCAGATAGAGAGGCCAGTTCTGAGTCCTCCCTCATCTCTTCACAGGCTCCTACCCATTTCAAATCAACACTATCTACCCCAGCCAGAGTGGGAAATCCCTTTTCTTTAAGAATCCCTCTACATTAAACAAGTTCAGTTCTTCATTCTCCTGATTTGAATATAGTTCTTTATAGCCATGCTTCACAGGAGGGACAGACCTTTCGGGAGTTTGGCTGCCACATTGTGTACCTGATAGCTCTTTCCCCTGAGATAAAGAGGGGAGGTCTGACTGACAGCAGAACCCTTAAAGCAGGCTTTCATTGTGATGAAAGACTCTGGAAAGCAGAGATGGTCCATATTAGTGCCACTAACATCCCAGATCATGCACGGACAGAGGCATCCCAGCTTCATCACCAGAACAGAAAAGGTCTTGGCTGCAGCTGAGCAGAGAGATGGGGTTTCTTTGTACGTAGCAACATCATCATGGTTGAAGCGATGAAGATGAGAACAAACATTCAGTGCAGCACAACAGTTTTGAGTCAGTCTGACTAGGTAAGTTAACTCGCAGGAGGCAATTTACAACATGTTTATATATGTTTAAATAACAATGAATAGAAAGCAGAGTAAAAGAAATAAAAATGATCAGAATTCCCAGTTCACTGAGGTTTATTTTTGAGTAAATGCTTGCTCCCCCATTTCCCAGAGTAGAAAAACTTCAACAACAGGGTGTTTCTCCCATTTCTCTTAGCTGCTGTCCTTACATATTCATGGCTCTAGAAATTCTCCATCTCTTCAGAAGATATATCAGTTCTGCTTCCACACTTTTTCCTCTCTGTTTATGTGTCTGAATATTGAATCCATTCATGACTTTCCAAAAGAAAGTCACACACACCAGGAAAGGAGAAAATTTAATTGAAAGGGCATCATATCCTGCCTTTTGTGCTCCAGCAGAAACTCAGCTATCTTACACCAGCCCTAAACAATGTCCCTAACCTGTACTTAGTAATATCTGGTGATTTTAAGTTCATATTCTATGCCACTGCTTTAACACATTTATCATTAAAAATCGCTTTTTCTTCCATTTGCTTTAACTTCTTGTCCTAGTTTGGGTGAGAACAGAACTAATTCTGTTCAGTGAGTTTACTGTTCAGCTCAGTTCTTCTAACTCCCTGCACTGTCTGCAGTC
>JANHFX010021606.1:17903-40200 GCA_027560015.1 Chloroceryle amazona | reverse complement strand
ACCTGCTCTAGTTGAGGATGTCCCTGCTCTCAGCAGGGGGGTTGGACTAGATGACCTCTGGAGGTCCCTTCCAACCCGGACATTTCTATTAGACAAGTCTATTTTAGCAAACTGGTGAACATGAACTCACCTGAAGGCAGTAGCCACCATTCAGATGACAGACAGTAGGAACAATTAGCTGCTGACCGCCTCTAAAATGAAGTAGGATTGCTTCCTTTTATTAGAATAACTGTCCTTGGAAATCCTGGAACTGTGCAGCTCTAGCTGTCAAAGGGGAACTCACTGCAGCACCACGGCCACATTCTGGTTATTACCTAGGAAAAGGAAGAAACAGAGTGTTTAGAAACAACTTTCCTTCTAAGTTCAGCATGAGTCAGTAGCAGCTCTTTCAAAATTGTAGTTTCTTTAATAGACTGCTTGAAAGGGCTGTGCAGTTTCCAGTAATGGAGGTTTTTAAGAGCAGTTTAGAAATGAAGTCCCTGTATTCAAGCAAACACCTCAGCTTATCTGTCCCTGATCTCCCAGTATCAGGCAGAGGTTACTCAAACACAGGCATCTTACAAAGGAATGGAAAAAAATTTTTTTCCAGCTCCATGATTCTGCAACACATGGAAATGATAGGCAACTAAAATGAGTGAACTCGTGACAGTTCTGGCACTGTACTTTGAGAGTATTGTTTTGATGGGAAGATGCACCTGGAATAGTCAGTATCTAATACATTGCAGATCTAAAAAAATTAAACAAAAAATATTCAAACAAGTCTGCAAGAAAAACTCTTATTAGTCAATCAAGCTTGCCAATCAGACAGTCTTCTATGATGGCATGACTAGATAGGTAGATGAGGGGAGAGCAGTGGATGGAGTCTACCTCAGCTTTTGCAAGGCTTTTGACACTGTTTCCCATAACATCCTCATAGGTAAGCTCAGGAAGTGTGGGTTAGATGAGTGAACAGTGACGTGGATTGAGAACGGGATGAACGACAGAGCCCAGAGGGTTGTGATCAGTGATGCAGTTCCAGCTGGAGGCCTGTAGCCAGCAGAGCTCCCCATGGGTCAGTTCTGAGTCCAGTCTTCAACATTTTCATCAATGACCAGGGTGAAGGGATGGAGTGTACACTCAGCCAGTTTGCTAATGATACGAAACTGGGAGGTGTGGCTGCCGCACCAGAAGGCTGTGCTGCCATTCAGCAAGACCTGGACAGGCTGGAGGAGTTGGGTTGAGGGGAAACTCACAAAGCTCAAGAAGGGCAACTGTAGAGTTCTGTTCCAGGGGAGGAATAACCCATGCACCAGATCACGTTAGCAGCTGACCTGCTGGAAAGCACCTCTGCAGAGAGGAGGAGACCTTGGAGTCCTGGTGGACAAGTTAACCATGAGCCAGCAGTGTGCCCTTATGGCCAAGAAGTCCAATGTGCATTAAGAAGTCCTGAGGTGCATTAAGAAGAGTGTGACCAGCAGGTTGAGGGAGGTTCTCCTCCCCCTCTACTCCATCCTAGTGAGGTCACATTTGGACCACTGTGTCCAGTTCTAGGCTCTCCAGTTCTAGAGAGACAGGGAACTACTGGAGAGAGTCCAATGGAGGCTACAAAGATGATGAGGGGACTGGAGCACCTCTGACATGAAAGGCTGAAAGACCTGTGGCTGTTTAGCCTGGAGGAGACTGGGAGAGGATCTTCTCAATACTTATAAATATCTAAAGGGTGAGTGTCAAGAGGATAGGGCCAGTCTCTCTTCAGTGGTGCCCAGTGATACGACAAGGGGCAACAGGCACAAACTGAGACAAAGGAAGTTTGACCTTTACATAAGGAAAAACTTCCTTTACTGCAAGGGTGGCAGAGCCCTGGGACAGTTCCACCCAGGGAGGTTGTGGAGTCTCCTTCTCTGCAGACTTTCTAGACCCTCTGGGACATGTTCCTGTGCAACCTGCTATGGGTGATCACACTTTTTCAGGGGGGTTGGAACAGATGACCTTCAAAGGTCCCTTCAAATCCCTACCATTTTGTGATTCTGTTATTTGCAGAGTGGCTGGAAAGCCAGTATTTTTACTGCATCAGTGATTCCTGCGGGTTATGCAAAATTATAGAACTACAAAATGAAGTACGTAGCAAAGCAAAACTAAAGTGGTAAACTAGAGCCTTAAAAGTAATGTAAAACCATAAACCCAATTATTCACATTTAATGGTAGAACTTTTTACATCACAATTCATTGAAATAAAAGTGCAGAAAAAAGCAAAAAGAAAAATTTCACTTGGCATCTTAACTCAGCTTGGGTTGTACCACTGATTTAAAGAGAAGGCTGTCATGGCCTACTAGAATTTTATAGAAAACTGACCCAGTGTTATTTCTTCAAGGGCAGGACCCTCAAAGAAAATAACTGAAGACATGATATTCAAGTGTGACAGCCATCATTTCTCCTGCAAAAAGCACTCAGGTAGCAACATGAGCTGCATTAAGTTTCAGATGCATCCATAATAAGAACATGGTATATGAACACTGTTTACATAAGTATACTAAAGACTGCATGAAATTTGCATTAATGAATATAATTCCACAAATGCAGCCAAATGTTAATATTTACCAGTGCTCAACAAAAATTAGGTGCATCTGCAAAGCAGCTACTTCACTGAAACAATATTTGGAGTTTACACCTTCTTCTTACACGAAAATATAAATTCCCAGAGAGTAAGTATTACTTCCCTGGGCAGCTTTATCTGCATGCACTGGGGTTCTACTGGAGTTGGATACCTTCACGGGCAGAAGCAGACAATCTGAACTAGTCTGACAGTGGCTGGAGGAAAATCACACCTACTCTGCACGTTCACTGATTGTCATTACTTGGGACCTATCGATGCATCTAGCATTCCTGTTAGCAGTTCATGACTGCAGAAGACTGTTCTCCACATCTGTCAAGGTCTGCCCGCCCAAAATCTGTGTCGTACAGCAGTGTCATAGTGGCAGTGCTACAGCCCTTCCTGCCGTGCTAACAGGCCTCTCTGTCTCTGCTGGTCACTGCGGTTGAAGTGTGTTCTGTGCTGCCTGTACACAGGCAGTCTGGATCACCCTTCAATAGCAGGACTGAACGGCACCCACTGGGAGGCCACTTATTCTCGGTAGCGTACCAAATACAAATATCTCAAAAGCAAAAAAAACCCCAACCCTGAAGTGGGCACAGTAAGTTTTGTGGTTTTAAAAGATCATTTTATAAAGCCCAGATCTGTTATTACAGTTACCTCAGTTCTGACTCTGAACCATTTTATTTGCTTTTGCCTCTAAATTTATTTATTTACTGATCTATTGAGCCATAGGCAGTTTTTCAGAGTATTGGTCTGAATTAAGAAATCCAAAAAAGGTTTTCGTCAAGCAGGTTATAATTTCAGCTCTGGCCAAGACACTCTCACTAAATGCCAGGACAGAAATGGTTTTATTGTACATGCAAATTTTTCTTGAAAGGCCAGCTCTGACCACTCCTGAAGTCACCCAGACACGCTACAATAAAAATTAGTGCTATTATCTTCATCTTCCACATTTTGCATCGTTAAGACGGGGTGAGATTTTAAAGCAGCATAGGCGGTAATTCCCATCATCTCTGCAGTGCAATGTACCACACACCATAGGGTAAATTGCTGCATTTTTTGGCATGGATATTTGGAAAATCCCCCTACAGCACAAGAGAGACTAGTTGCTGCATTAACACCAGCTGATAACAACTCTGCAAATGTGAAGAACATATCTCTGAGCTTCATGTTTGTAAATATGCATGTATTTTTCATTTAAGCTTTGTGCTGCCAGGCACACACATGCATGCGCACACACACATATATATACTGAAGAAAATATTATGTGTGTGAATTATTATACATATAGAGTTATATATATAAACTGAGGGAAACATGTACCTGCAGTAGTATAAACATAAACAGTATGACTATACGAAGCACCTAAGTGCACTGTATAGCTGACTTCCAAGCCATTCCTGCCACACATTATTTAAAAAGACAACTTAAAAAACATCCTGATCCCTAGATGGTGCTGTTCACTGCAGGAACAAGACAACCACAGCTTATTACCAGTAAACCCAGCACTTTAGGGAAAACAATTATTTCTTGGTTAAAAAGGATCTAAGTTGAATACAGGTCTGAATAATGCTGTTTCATATTTTATGCATTTGCCACTTGCCTTGAACCTGAGGCCCACCCTACTTCCTCTAGGCTGTAAGAAAAGTAATTCCATTACGGTGGTACAAATGAAACCAGGGTCAGGAGTTGTCAGTTCAGCATGGACTGTGAGGAGTAGCATTTCCAACATCTTGGATTAGCTTCATCTCCCTCTACATCCAGCTGCCATTCAGGCATCTTCATCCTCCATAACAATGAAGATTACATACCAATTTTGCCAGTCCTTCCTCTTTTACTGGTTTAACGTCCCACAGTGGGCATCTCATCATTTGCTGTACCAAATGGACTGACTAGGATGACTGACATTATCTCAGGGACTTTGGCATCAAGCTCCACTGCACCCCACAGACGTGCCTAGCAGGGTCTGGTCATCTGTTACACTGGTGTGACATCTGGAGAGATTTCAGTCCTGGCAGTGGAAATGCTCCTGAGCTAGCCTGCACCTTCCCATCAGATTTCAGTCAACACAATTTTAAGAGTGGCTGAGGAACTTCAACTAATCCATATTAGGGCCATATTTCCTTCTGGCTCCTGCACAGAATGCATAAGTGGTTTTAGGCAACCCAAAAAATCTCCAAGGGTGGGATCCAAAATCCACTGAAGTTGGAAGGAATTGCTCTATTAGCTTGAAATACATTTTATAGGTGACATTTGGCTTCTGTTCTTTCCTCCTAAGGTGGGAATGTGCAAGTGACTGCACAACAAAAAAACCAAACAACCAGTAATTTCAAGTTTCTCAGGCATTGTAATAGTGAATAAATAATGAATGAATAAATAAATTGCCTAAATAAAATAAGTGATTAAACATATATTGTACTCTCCTCTGATTCTCTACCCTTATAAAAAAGTGGCTATATCAGCTCTACAATCGATTAGGCATTCGGCTCCCATAAAGGTAAGATTTGAGCAACTCTCAAATATCAACTCTTCTCTAAAACTATGTTGTCTTTTTTTGGGGTTTCTGAAAGTGATTAGATTGACAGCATGGACTAGTAACTGTCTTAGTACAGACAGATGCACTGGACATATCTCTTCCAATACACTTCACGCTGTAGGCATGAATTTCTTAAATAAAAAACAGCAACTGTGATGATCTGTCGACAAAACTTTAGGTGATGTGGTGATAAAGAACTGCCCACCACAGTCCAACTGCCAAGCTGGCAATCTTAATTTGAACTCTAACCATATATAAACTCTTTAACACACTGAACTCTATAAAGCGGTTTCGCAGATCTCTGTTCAGGCCTTTGCAGTTTGTCTTCACACGTTGGTGTTTCCTAATAACCTAGCCTGACATTTTGACAACCTCCTGAAGGTCTGTGATGGAAGATGAGAACCCCTGCATTCCTTAAGAATGTCTGGAAATTTCTGGTTAAGTCATAAACTTGTTACGATACACAAAACTCTCCATGAAAGCCGTTAAGCCCATGAGAATGCCAAAGAACTGCATTAAAAGAGAAAGTGAAAGATTATCATGTTAGGAAACAGAAGCCAGGATTGTTTTATTATCTCATTGAGTACTGCGTTCAGTTTTGAGCCCCGCTATACAAAAAAAAGATGGAGACAGACTTGAAAGGGTCCACAGAAGGGCCATGAGGATGATCAGAGGACTGGAAGGCCTGCCATAGGAAGAAAGGCCGAGAAAACTGGGCTTGTTCAGCCTTGAGAAGACAAGGCTTAGGGGAGACCTTATTACCATGTACCAGCATGTAGAAGGTGGCTAGCAAGAAGATGGAGACTCCCTTTCCACAAGGAGTCACATGGAAAAGACAAGGGGTTAACGGATACAAGTTACTTCTGGGGAGATTCTGATTGGAGTCCAGAAGAAAATTTGTCACCATGAGAACAATTAGAGATTGGAAGAATCTGCCAAGGGAAGAAGTGGATTCCCCTACACTGCACAGTTTTAAGATGTAGCTTAAGCTGACGTGGTACTGGGCCGTCTCATTAAATTTTTTTTTTTTCTTTCCTCTTTTTCATTACCTTAAAAAGTTGGACTACATGATCCTTCAGGTCCCTTCCAACCTGGTAGTCTTATCATTCTGTGATCTTTGCAAGGTAGCAGGAGACATTCCTTCACAGGTATTATATTAATTTAGTGTGGACAAAAGATCAGAAGGAAGCCACAGATGATCATGCTCTCTCTACTCCAGTGATTTCAGGTGGAAGAATAGACAGAGCTAACAGAACAGGCCATTACCCAGTTGATCCATCACAGGCTACAATCATTAAAAAAAAATAAAATTCCCCAAATGGATAGGCTTAATTTCAATTTCAGGAGGAAATCAAAAGGCAAATCCCTGACCCAATGGTTAATCCCTACCAGATTTCAATTTCCTGCCTCAAAGAGCCAGGGCATTAGACCTGTTCAAAGGAAAAGTCACCAGCATTTTAGCAGAGGTGACTGTGTTATGTCCCAGCTCCTTTCTTCCAATAGTGAAGCTTTCCTGGCTCTGTGCCACAAACACCTCACTTGTGATCGTGTCCATTCCCATCCATCCCATCCCCCCCCTCCAAAAAAAGAAAACAACCAACCCAAACCCAATCCCCCAAACAATCAAACTGTCAGTCTTTGGCAAATATCTAACACTGAAAACATCAGTCTCTTGACATCAAGGTTACAGATCACACAGTAAGTTCTTATCAATGGAAGTTTCTGGCAACATTTACTAGACAACATTGTCAATTGTCCTAGAGTAAGACCCAGGTTGAAGTATCAGGCTGGATTTTATGTACAGACACATACATGTAACTTACAGTAACTCTAAGCCCTCCAAAAGATTAACAACGCTAATGTATCTGCATGTTGAAAAGACTTATTAAATATTGTGGCACTGATTAATAGACATAAATGAGAGTATTTAAAAATATCCGAGTCATCAAGGAGCGTAACGTTTAAATAGAATACGGCTGCTTGAAAGTCTACCCCTACATCAGGCAGCCTTTTACCAAGTTACATTGGCAAAGAAGCTGAAAACAAAAAAGAGCTTCTCGTGAGTAAAACAATTGACTGAAATACGTTTCAGCTTCATCCTTTGTGAATTATTTCAGATGCTGTCCTCTGCTCACCTGTTAGCGAAATCCCAAGACTTTAGAGAAATCCTATGACAATTCATTGCTAAATGACAATGGAATTCCTCTGTTACTGCACATCACACACGTCCAAATTAATACAAGATAATTTCATTAGGGTTGTTACTATAATGAATACTAAATACAAAATGTGCATCCAGAGATCATTTTCCCAATCAGACGTATCAGACCCCAGGAACTTTCAGAGAATAGGGCTATTAAAATGTAAATAGTTTCTTTGAAATTTAAATTGCCATTTTCAAAAACAGATGTTCTACTTGATCACTCCCTGCATAGATTTCAAAAAATTGCACTCATGATTGCTAACTGAAAATCAACTGGATATTAGCCTCAGAAGCTCTTCCTAATTTAGATGAACAGTGTTATTAGAATACACCGCTACATTTTATCAGCTTGCAAATGTTAACACTACACATCGGTCACTTGTGATGAGGTGGCTTAAAAAGAAGAAATAAATTAAATTATAATGCATGTGCATTCCTCTCCACCAGCCGACAACTACATGATAGTACAGGAAAACATCTAGAAGCACTGGACAAATTGGACATCGTACTCTGTGTACCTGAGAGTTTAACATATCACTTTAAAACCACAGAGTTGAAAGTTGCACAGTATCAACATAATTCTTTACCGCTTCATCAAGATGGTAGAAGTTGGGAAGAAAACTTCCTGTTGCCACAGGAAAGAGAAGGTTCAAGTTAAAGGTACTGTGGTTAGCAACAAGTTCTATCAGCAAAAATTGCATCAGATAAAACTAGGAGAGATGTAATGTACCCAGCTCTTTGTATAAGCAAGTATACTCCAGTTGAAGAGACCAGTGGATGGGGAGACTGTGTCCCATATTCTGCCTAGGAACAGTTGATGCTAAAAATCTAGTCTGAGGAGCTTTCTTTTTATGAAGTGCCCCAAGACAGTAAACTCTGGCACAATAATTCTTTACACTAAAACATGATTCTGGGTCCCTGTTGCTTTTAGTCCACTATGTGTGTTATTTAATATCATCTGCGGAGCAATAGTTCTTTCAAGTTTTCCTTTTGTTAAGCACTGCTTTTCCTCAGACATCAGTAATTACAACCTTCTAAGGCATTTCATCAAGAGTGACTTTTTATTGCTTAGCTTCCCCATCAGTGGAATAACTGAGCTGCCAGTGACCTTTGGTCTGATCCTTAACATTCCCGCTTCATACAGCCTGGGTGCTTCTGCAAATGAGAGCCTTTAACTGTGCCTATATATAATATTTGCTTTAAAGGAGAAAGGTTTGATATGGGTCCTCAATCATCAGTTTTCTGTGCCCTAAAAATAACTTGAACCCCAGTCTCCATGGTAACAGATACCACCACTGAGCCCTAGCAAGTCTTGGTTATTTTTACTGACAAGATGAACAGGAAAACCATAAGGCTTCTATGAAACCTCTCATTACTGCCAGAGTCTTACATCTCTTTTAATCCTCAGTTAATGGTGTGCAGTAAAGGGTGCTATGCCTACACACAGCCGTGTTTAAATACCATTATCCTTCCAGTGCTTTCATATTATAAAATGCTGGAAATGCTAGAACATTTCCCTTAAATCTTTTATGTCGTTAAAAATTGACAGAGGCAGGCATCTGACTCTACTCTGTATACACAGACTGACTTTACAATGTAGAATAAAAGTCTCTGTGACTTGTTAGACTTGATGGCAATTTGCTGTTCCATGTGTTTGCACTTCATGAAAGTCATTCAGTAAAAAAACTATTGGTAATGTGACAAGTCTTCTCACCTGCATATGAAACACTAAGACCAGCCCCCAAAAACACCCTTCAGATCCTTGTTTTTAAACTGATACTGACTCTTCCATGGACAAATTATTCCCCTGTAGACCCAAACTCAAAATTTCCTTATCACCTTGGCTTATCACAAACCCACTGTGATTTCAGAGAGGTGAGGTTATGCCTTAACTGCCCTTGAACCAAACCCATAAACTTCCCAGACCTCCTCTATTAACACTGCACATTAGGCCCCTTTTCTGAATGACTAGGCTCATCTCTCAGGTCAGACACTATTCCAGGATGCTAAGATGAAGTACTTCCATCCATTCATGGCACCACAGTGTCCTCTGAGGTCTTTTAGTATAAACCATGTTCAAGTCTACTCTGCTATCCCCTTTGCCCATTTCCCCTCCAGCAACATCTCTTCACACTCAGGCTAGTCTTGAAGCCAGTGTAGTCACTAGGACTAGAAAGACTCCATCCCTGACCTGGGCTACAGTTCAGAGCCAGTCAGTTACTTTGTGTCACTACGCATGATACCCAGCAACCAAAGCAAAGGTCATGGTCAGGTCCTAGCTCTCACAACACTCCTCTTTTTCTGGAGGAAGAAAGCAGTTACGAATGTTTTCCAACTTTTACTGCAGAGCCTTTCTACCACTTGCAGCTTTCCACCTGGAGAAGAACTAGCAGCAGGGCACCAGTGCAGCCACTGGTCAGTCTGAGGAGCTGTGGTAGGCAGAAGGCACAGTCTGCCCAGATTTCAGGTTACGATTAAGCAGGTTTATGAACTGCAGTCCATTTACTCAGCCAAACTCTGTAGCAGAATGCACCAGCAGTTTCCTTTGTTTTCTGGACAAATTCTGGATAGCCTTTAAAAATGCAGATCCTGTTTTCAGTGCTTTGGAAAACCCCAGACTATATATGAAAGTTTCAGCTAGAGGAACGTATGTTGTCATTTGATTTTAACTGTACATATTATCAGTAAGTACAGTCTAAAATTTAAACAAGATTATATGCTGTGTCTAAAAATCTCATGATGCTGCCTCATCCCAGCCAAACAGACTACATGATGAATAGCCACTACATGCCATGAAGCATTGTCCAACTAAGTGGCAACTCAGCGATTTCTCCATAATCAGTAGACACTGGTTACAGCCTGTTGCTTGCCACTGCAGTATTTCCTGCTGTTGTTTAAAGCATATGCCTCTTAGAAAGCAGCATGAACAGGGATCAGCTATTCAGTTACACATCTCCCAGGCAGAGATCCTTGTAATACAAGTCTTCTTTCAAGACATCTCCCCACAGGATGGCCTATGGTTATACTGCTGAAGGCAGAAGATGACACAAGGATAAATCTAGCCATATCACAGTTGCCCTTAGGAGGAAACATAATGATCCAAACTCTAAAAAGCCATTAATTCCCAACTTTAGATCACCAGCTCAAGTTTAATCAAGGCCCTCAAGACTGCGCTGCATAATTTATATGGCATTCACAGGAAGAACCCTCTGACCAAAGTTCTTGGCTGTAAAAGTACAGGAACAAATCCTAAGGAAAGAAATTCTAAATTGAGTGACATTAAGAATAAGTACCGAGGGAAGGCTTCCTAGACTTCTCAAGACATGAAGAACTCAAAGATCTTTGAACAGTTGTTTAAGAAAATCTGACTCGCTTTTGCATGGAAGGAGCACCAAAGCCAAATGAGAACTCACAAACAACATAAAATGACCTACAAGATTAAAGCAGCCTCTCCAGTAATTTGCCTTTTGCATTCATTTAGACTGTAAGTTCCAAAACGTAAATCCCTTTTCTTACCACGCATTTGTGCAGGACTCTACATTTTAAGAGCTCCATCCCACTGGTAGTCACCAAGGCTTGGGCGTAACACAACTGAATAATAGCAGAGTCTCCAGCTTGGACTAAATGCAAGAAGCATAAGGAAGAGACAATATCTGCACATTTCCACTCCTGACAAAAAATACAGTCCTTGGAATCACTTGCAAGAAATTTCATGCATGTGACACTATTACTATTGACCCTTATGGCTGCAGAATTCTAGCTAAAAAGCCCGAAAACCTAAACACCAGAACAAAAAACCCCAACAGCCACAGAATATCTACTGCTTTCTTTTCCTTCCATATCAACATGTAGGTTCTATTATTTCTTTCTTACTCTGAAAATATTTACAGCTCATCCACCAAGTATATGAGAGAAAGCTGCATTGATCAACATCTTCCACACTGTCAGCCAGAGAAGAGATACAGCATATACTGTTTAAATAAGCACTAAAAAACCCTTGGTAAACTGGAATGTTAGGCTGAGGCCTGTCATATCTGCCGTACATCCATTTTTATGATAAGCAGTGCTACTCCTTCTGATTTTAATTCAGTTAATGATAATCCACAAGGTTTTATTCTAAGTGTCTCATTCATCATTTCTACATTACCTGAAGGTGCAGTTAAAAGCAGAGAAGAGATGTCATTAAAGCAGATGTGTTCTATGTTGTCCTTTTAATGTACACTCAGCTCATTAACTTTGATCGGTGTCCTAGTGTGGGTCAGCTTCAAAACGATTAATATTGCAACTGTTTTCCTAACATACACCAGACCCATCATTCAATTGATGCTACTCTTTATAAAATAAAGGTTTCTGTCTGGGCGGGTATAGTTTGGTTTTAAATCTCTCCTTTTGCTATACTCCCTTATTAGGTGCATAGACAGCTCCTTCAAGGTAAGTGGAGAGTATCCTCCTGCAGCAACCACAAGAGAGAACAAGCATTTATTTTACCCGTGTTTTAACAGGTAATTTTTTCTGGGACTTTCCAGAAAAATAGTAAGGAAGAAACCACACTGATAAGTCACCAGCGTGTTTGCTTATTGGATGGACTACACTGATCTGCTTGCAAAGGTCCAGTGACTTCTGAGTCTGGAAAATGTCTCTCACATATATTTAAACTAACCAGACTGTCAATTCTGCCATCTTCTACTAACATTGTCCAAAACATTCCAACATAACCATTCATCTTTGTTCAGTTAAACATCATTCAATTTGTGCCTGCCTCTCAGATATTTTGGTTTCTTTTCATTGTGATGAGCATAAAAACCTTGAAAAATATAAATAGTTAAAACCCAACACACAACAGGACCTGAATACTTTCTATTCACTGACTTGGACACAACTTGCTGTTTGACTCTGCTTTTCTTTTTGCCATTGTGCTTCTCTTTTTTATTTCTATGTATTTATCCCATTTAGTGCACGCTTTTTCTCACACTGTCTAATGCCAAGACACTCATTTTCAGGGAAACATCTCAGCAGAGTATCTGAAGAGCTCATATTTGTACAAGCAACAATCACACTGCAGAACTGTGAATGAATGCAATCCAGAAGTCCAAACCCCTTCAGATAATTAAGGGCCCACTGTATATATTCAACAGCAGTTGCATGGAGAGTAGATCAGAAGCCTGACATATGAACCTCAGGACAAATAAGAAGCTCCTGTTGAAGATACTGAAGAACCTTCTGTGAGACCCAGACAATCCAGCTAAGGTTTACTAAACAACAGGACATGCAGGAGTCACCATTTATGCATGCGTGGAAAGATCCCTTTGCTTCATTAAATCCACCCTTAAGATGAACCGTATGCTTCTTCTTCACCACATATTATTTTTCCAGAGGCTGCAATTTGCAGTGCTACAGTACAAGTGACTCAAAATACACAATCAATTTTAAATAACACACTATTTCATATTCTACCATGTTAAACAATCCCTTTGCAAGCCAAGAATTAGGAATAGTAAAAACAACCATACCTAGGGTTCAATTTTCAGCTCATCCTAAAATCTCTTTTTTTTTTTCTGACTTAAGTTTTTAAGACACAGTTGGTCATTTAGAGATAGTAAGGCATCTGACTGCACCTACAGGTGAAGAACTCAGGCACCACTTAGCTTACACCCAGGTAATTACAGCTTGCAGAAGATTTACAAGGGTATAAGCAGACGGTGACATCTCAGTCTCACTCTGGCCACTCCAGTTTTCATCATGTAAACATTTATTACACAATTAAAACTACACAAATATGATTTTTTTCACTTGACAGGTGTATATTTAAGCAAGGACAGAACAAGGTCAAAAAGGATAAAGAGAATCTTGGGAAGGTTGAATGCTTATTGTAAAATAAAGGTGACATAAGCCTCTCAGATTCTGGGACTGAAAGGACCCAGGGAAGCCATATTCCCTGCCACCTGCTCGTAACAGCACACAGAGAAAACGTGGTCAGGAGTCAGTACACCATGACAACACCAGCTTTTAGTGCCTCAAAGGAACAGGTTGTTCCTTGACTTCCCTTTTACAGTAATTGTGCCAGAGACCGACTTTATAATTATCTTGCATTCATGGCTTTTTTATCCTCTCTGACTACACACAGAAAACTGGCTGTTGATTAGAACTTTATTCAAGCATCCCTTGGTATCCAACTCGTCTGAAGCATGAGAAGGCAATTTAATTTTTACTCTTCCAGTCCCACAAGCTACTCTCTGGGGGACAACAGAAAAAGAAGCAGTCTGTGGATCTCAGCTATTCTCCCTATTAGCTTAGTGACACACACAAAAAGATGAACTATGAATGAATGTAGCCTTCCCTGAGCCAATTCTCATTGCTTTATGCTTTCTTTACACCCAGGAAAGTGCCACATCACTCAGTTATGAGTTTCTTAAATTGAATATGTCACCTGCGAATGCAAAAGTAGCATCAGAACACAGCTAGTCACTAAAATATCCCAGTCTTTCTTTATTTAACACTTGGTTAAAGGAGTCATAAACCTCTGTTCTCACCAAAAGGAAAGTAGCTCATTTGGTGGTGAGATGGAGGGAAATACTGCCACAACCAGACTCCATGAAATACTACATCAAACTCATTTTGCAGTCAGAGGAACTGACACAAGACGTCCCAGATTCAGATAGAAAACAGACAGCAGACACCTCAATTATTAGTTTAGTGAAATAACAGGAGGTAATGGTGAAGAGGGTCATGTGCCCAAGCAATGAGGTGACAAAACTTGTTCGATTTATATGTGACAGCACGTGAAGAACATTTTAGCCATGGAAGTTTTTCAGCAAATCTTCTCCACGTGAACATAGAAAGAAGAACTGCCTTTGCTCTGAAAGGAATAAAAATGGTGTTTGCTCAAAAAGGAGCTCATGTAGGGCTGAGAGTAGTGTCATTCCTTTTGTGTTGAACAATCCCACTGCCCATGCTTCCTGCTAAATCCTACTATATTCCAATTCTGTGCTTAAAACTAATTTTTTCAAGCTAAAAAAGATTTAAAGATATTTGTTTCAAACCATCAAGTCAAGCCTCTAAGACTGAAAGTCATCCTGTAAGAAAGAGATCACAATTTTTTTTTACTGTTGTTTTTGAAGAGTGTTATAATCAGCAAAAACTCTGTCAGAAAGGCATATATAAGGTCACTGATTTATGCAAATTGTGTTAATCTTTTTCTGTAAAATTGCTGCAATAACTTCAGAATGGTGCATTATCATCTGTGATTACAGAAACTGAACTCTGTTTTGGTGCCTTCTGGGTTTCAAGTACTAACTGACAAGACCATGCAAGTAAATATTAATCAGCAGAAAGCAACTGCTGTTGAGGTTGAAGTGCTCTTGACTCAAGATGTAGATAACAACTGCGGTGACAAATCTGATGATTAATGGAAATTAGAATTGTGCATGTTTATAAAAGTATCACAGAAAACTTCATGATGCCACTGGCTTGATATGGAGTTTATATTTGTTTCACCTTCTCCAGAACATCAGACAGCACACAAAGGAGAAGCATTATTAAAGAGAATAAACTGAGACCTTCTAAAAGCATCAGCAGGATGACCACATATAATTGTATGATGATTTTTAATGGAGACCTTTGACTGAGAGAAAGTTGAGCAATGCTACTGAGATCAATACCACTATTTTGGTTCACACCTCAAAACGTGTCCCTCTGTTTTGCAAAATAAACCGTGACAAATCCTTTGATCTGCACAGTAACTGAATAATCAGCTAATTAGCATGATAACAGACACCCTGTGAGGTATGTCTGTATGCTCTGTAGCAGCAAGTATTTCTTGATATAAGTGATTGAAAGAAATCCCAATTAGATAAATAAAATAAAAGCAACTTTCCTCTCCCTTTCAAGAGACTGAACATGAACAGATTTCTGTGAAAATAAAATCAGCAGTGACTAACCTAAAAATAAAATGCCGGTTCAAAAAAGACTAGCTTGAACATACGATTAAGAGGAAGTTAATTTCCTGAAATTTATAGGCTCTTGTAAAACCCATAGATGCACATCATGACTTAGATTAACTTTATTTTACAGTGATGGTGTGCAGAACGAAGGAGTTGTAGTTCTTTAATATCTGTTGGGCTTGGTGTTTAGTGTTAAACAGGTTTTATGGACAGAAAAATATATCCCACTAATTTAATGTCTAGTCACTCACCTCGTTTTCGGTGACTGTTTAATATAAAGTGAATTAATAACATTATTAAAAACATCAAAAGACAAAGAAGTGGATCCACACATGTTTTAATTTCCCTTTCTAGCTGCAAATTATAGCAGCTATGAAATGGCTGTCTCTCTGAAAGCTAACATCTTCTATTATTCACACATGCTCCCACAGAAACCTTACTGCTTTAATTTACACTTAAACCTCGATCAACTCCCCAGAGGTTTGATAGTTTGTAAAATATACAAAGCACAACTTACACCTGAGATGGTCCCACCTTGCTCAACAACTTGCCCCATTTTCTGTAGTGCTGTCACAATTTATTCAAAATTCTGCAAACTGCAACACATTTCTCTTCAAATGTACATTTAAGACATATTTTGTTCTTTTTTTTTATTCACTGCTGGATCTTGTCCTGTTACTAGCCTTGATGTACTTACTGAGCACGAGATCCAAATCTTAGTGAGCACCTGTAAAATGTTAATGACCTAATTAGGAAACTTAGCAGCATTTCTGGATTATGTATCATTTCTACTTATCCTCTCAACTGGCATTTATCCTCTAAAGGCATGCCATGCCATGCCATGCCATAAATGCAGCTCAGTTTCCAGTTGTCTGCCATGACAGTTTGAACTCCAGTACTGGGTAACCTTTTAGACGGCGTGAATTTCTGATAAAATCTGCTGGCACTTCTGCTGCTGATTTTGATGAGATCAAGATTTCATTCTACCCCTGTTGGCTAACATGATTTGAAGTGTGGGGAAAGATTGTTACAATGATGAGCTAGCACGTGGCTTAGCGAGTTACCTTGCTATAGTGGGCACAGGAATTCCTCAGCTAGATCTAGATGGATTAAAATGCTATTCTCTTTCCCTCAGGGTAATTGGGGAGCCCTTTTTCACAAGGTGCTGCTGTTCCTCTGAGTGTGGAGCAGCCAAGAAAATCTGCAGCCTAAGGTCCACTTATACTCGGGCCACATTCTTTAGTTTTGCTGGCCCATGAGGACTGGAGAGCTTTGATGAGGATGGCCAGTTTAAGACTGAGACAGCCAGTTGATTCCATCACCCTGTGATTTATGCAAAGTCCCTTAAAGTCCATATCTTAATTCCCACACCAGAATGCCTTTTGTGACTGGCACCTTATATGCACAAATAATCCAGGCCTTAAGAAGTTTGCAAGCTGAAAAGGTAGCATAATGGAAAAGAACAAAAAGAGCATTTGTCAAGGTCACGCAATCCCTCAGTGCAGATATGGAAAGAAAACAGATAGTACACCAGGCCCACCCAATAGGTCTCTGGCCTAGCCTGAAGAGCTATTTCATAGTTCTTGGAAGGCATGGTCTCAGTACTGGGGGAGACCACGCCTTCAATTTCCTAACTGCTGGAATGTAAGACATATTAGCCTTTATACACAAAACTCTGTAAGATAATTCTTCAAGATTTAAAAGCTCCTCTAAAAACCATGCCAGATTAATGAGAAAGCTCTACAATACAGTAAGGGACTTCAGCTGGATCACACTGATTGCCATTAAACTAAATTCCCAGGTTGCTCCCTCCTCCAGACTATGGCGAGCCTGACAACAACTATATTCCCATTGAAGAACAAATGACAATATAAGGACATAATTTCACAGAGTAATTCCCATTGCAAAAACTATTTCCTAGCCTATGAAATCACCAACTCTTTACTAAACAGACATGACTGACAAACACAGCGTGTGCTTATTTATATTGGGAGTTCCAAGAATTGTCACCCTCTACAGATGTGATACAAAGAGATTTATGTTATCTGAACATGACAGCAGCAAGGAGTGACAACAGCAAAGGCTGAAGTCCTTTTAAGGATGCCAGAAAATACTTTACCCTGGTTTTCCCTAATTTTGGCTATTAAGCTGATGTGCTAACATGTCTTTGGTATACAGCCACAAAGGACGAGGTCCCCTGTTAGTACAAAACAGCAGAGTTCTACTAAAGACACAAGAGTGGCATCTATAGCTTGGCACAGGCCAATATATACACAGAGGATATAGTACCCATTGAAAAGGGCTTAGCAGAACTGCTCTTTCATCTGTTTGCCAGGAGAAAATTGGATCAGCACGTGTCTGCCTTCAGCCTATGGCAGCTGCCAGGCACAGACAGGCTGAAAATGTGGCTCAACAATCTGTCAAGACTTTTCCATCCGAGTGTATCAATTAGAGTTGCGTACAATGCATATGGTCCCTCTGGTAAGCTTTCATTCAATAATGAGGAAAATGTACAAAACTGTGCATCGTTATATGGGCTAAGACCCATATTGTTCCAGGTTTATTGGTATCTTATATTTATGTAGATATGCCAAATATTCAGTGGAATTTTATGAAGAAAAGATTCAACATTTGGACAGAATATGCAATATCAGACATCACAGTCAATTGCACATTCAAGATGCAAGTGGCCTAATAATATTGCTCACCTTTCTGATCCACAGACTTCATAACATTCCCTTTCAGCACTTGATATGGCATTCATGATAAATGAAGGTACAGTGAAAATATCAGTAGAGACAAATAAGGACAGCCTTGTAACTAAAGAGCAAATCTGGGTCCAAACTGAGCCCAAGTCAAACGAGGACCATGGAGATTCAGTCTTAACTTTCTCAAAAGTCTTCAAATCAGATGTGACTTGTCTCAGCTTTGTCACTAATTGACTTTGGCACATGGCAGCTGACAGCAAGTCATGTCAATCCAGATTTTCCGAACAACTTGATTATCTAAAAGAAACCTAAGGCAGAGACTGCTGTGCTCCATTTACTGTGCAATTCTTAAAATAACATATACAGTCCAGAAAAAAATCAACAGCAAAATATTTTGTACCCCCAATGTAGTTCTTGACCTCTTTAGAACCACCCAGATCTGATCGGATCCCACAGGACAGGTAAATCTGGTTCTTAGACACACAGTGAACCTCCAATGCAAATCAGAGCAGCAGACTTGGTATAAATGTTGCAGCAGCCAATATTTTTTACCTTAGTGAAATACAAGCATATAAAAAGAATATGTGGCTATAGCAGTAGTTGTCTCACCCTTCTCATACAAACAAAATACGGGTTACAGCACTCTGATAAAATTTCGCAGTTGGAGACATTTCCTATGCTCCCTAAGAGTCAAGATCACCATGAGTAAAAGGTTAGCATCAACTGGGGACAACTATTCTAGAAACTGGTACACCTCGAGTGAAACAGATTCTCTGAACAAAATGCACTCCTGACTCTCCAACCATACTGAACACCAAAACTTTCTCACTTGAGCAATCAACAGTCTCCAGAGATAGGGAATGAACTGATACCTGAAGCAGCTGAACTGATTAAGAGAGAGAGTGTCAGTCCATGTATTATTTGTGCTAGTTTTTAATGGAAGCTGTATATTCAAACTAACCGTGTGCTAAACCAGCCTGGAAAAAACCTCAACAAGTCTCTCAGGTAAACACAGATCATAAACGCAGCCGGAGTGCTTACCAGCTTTTGAGCAGAGCCACAGCATATTGTTAACAGCAGCCATTCTCTAACTCTCAGCGGGCTTTCATCAAAACGAGCTTGATGTTTGTTGCGCTCCCCCTCAGGGAAATACTGCAGCCCAGACACCGACATGCCTGCGAGAATCCAGAACGTGCCTTGCACAACCAAGAGCAGTCACACTGTTGAATTCGGGAAACCGCTCATGGGCTGTTGAGGAGGTGCAGGAGCTCACAGAGCTGAGCACTGTAGCGCCTGCCAATCTGTCCATCTCCCTCCACACCAGTCTGACAGAGGGGCAGAAGTGTGGCTGTAGCATATACGCTGCCATTTGTACCTAACACAAGAAAGAATGCATCGCCTTGAACAGGAGATATTCAGCTTGTGCAGCTATCTAAGGATATTCTGAACTTACACAACTCATTAAAAAAAAAATTTCTTCTGGAATATATACGACTCTCTATGGCCTATGAATATGACAGAGCCTACTTCATCCATTCGGGGTTCTCTAAAACATTTACATGCCCTAAACAAGTATTTCAGTAGCTCCAGCTGCAGACTGGATCAGTCAGTTTATCTGCAGCAATTCAGCTAACAAGTAGGTTACTTTTACCAACAGTTACCTTATGATCATCAGTGTAGTATGCCTTTTATTCCATAAAAAGTGTACCCAGAGACATCAGAGCATTGCAGTAATATTAAATTATCGGTCTTCAGTATGGTGAAAGCTTTAATGGCAGGCAGTGCTGAAAGATTTGGACAAATAACAAGGGGTTTTGTTTGCAATTTACTATTCCATATTTCAGTCTGACAGTCTGGAGAGATAAGAAAACAGAAAAAAGGTAAATTCGAATAGAAAGCTCAGACCAAAGTTAACTTCCATCTTTCTTTTGCTGAGACTGACACCCAGCAAGAAGGAAAGTTAAATATCCTTTCTCAAAAGAAGGATCTGTAACTTGCTGCAGGCAAATAGTCAGCATCAGTGGGAAAAGCATCATTTGCAAGATAAGGGATTGTTTGGCTTTAGGGCTTTCTGTACCTTGTTAGCCTTCTCCCGTGTCAGTCTGCTGTGGCCACAAAACTCATTCTGAGCCTTTGTGACATAGTTCTCTTTTTCATATAACCTCTTCTGTGTCCATTGTTCACCAAAGTATCAGAAGATCAAGCATAAATTCTGATACAGACCCTCCACATCCTACAAAATACACAAGCTGCAAGATTCCATACACCTTGCAGTTGGTGGCATTCAGTAGAGCATGTCATATGCAAACACAAAGAAACATACTAAATAAAATCAGAAACTACACTGTTAGTGCAAAACAAACGCAAACATCTTTAAGCACCAATTTGCTATACATAATGCTGAAGGGCATCAGAATATTCAAGTCACAAAAGCTGCAGTAAAAATAGTGAGCTCTTATTTTGGTCCAGCTATTTGGTCTGTGAAATTCCTGATTTTAAATGAATGATCCCATGATGTTGTGCTTCTAAAAAAAATTAAAAATCTATGAAGTGGATCAAATGTTTCTTATCAAAGATAAAAATAAAAATACCCCCCCTTGTAATATTTGGTAACTTATCAGAAAAGGTCAAGTGTTTCATGGAAA
Source organism: Chloroceryle amazona (assembly GCA_027560015.1). Classification (NCBI taxonomy): domain Eukaryota; kingdom Metazoa; phylum Chordata; class Aves; order Coraciiformes; family Cerylidae; genus Chloroceryle; species Chloroceryle amazona. The sequence continues at coordinate 19,596 of JANHFX010021606.1, read as the reverse complement.
GCAAACAATTCTAAAGAAACCTTCTGCCTGTCCAATTCAGATTTAAAGATAATGCAGCAGGGCAGATTTTGTTGTTTCTTATCAATGTTCAATTTTTTTAAAACCTTTGTGTTGTCCTGGTTACTGCAGCTTTGGGCTTCAATCTGGCTTCTTGCAGCTGTCCCCATTAAAATATAAAAAACCCTGACCGCTTTGATTTATAGCTTGTTCTAAGCTGAGTGAACTAAACACATTGCTCTTCTATCAGCTGACAAGTTCTGGAAGTCTCATTTCATACTGTCTTTAAGCCCAAGGTATAAGTATGGTTTGCTTCTATAGCTGGATTCTCAGTCAGAAAAATCCAAGTACATACTTTGCAGTCAGTATAGATCAGCCTGTTCATCTTTGCCATCTAAAGCCACCTCACTAGATATACCTCAGATAGCAATGGCTCTCTCCCCATATACCACCCCACCACAGCACGTGACAGGTAAGGAGTTCAGTCAGGACAGGGCTAACAGCAACTTTGAACCATTAGCAGATTCAGTGACTTTTAAGGGAAAGACACAGTCCCAAGGTACACTCACTGATGAAGTGCTACAAACAGGGCACACAGCATATCTCTCTGTCCCTACTACTGAACCAAGCACCAACAATGCCCCAGTCTGAAAGTCAAAAGCTGAACATTTTCTGTGTGTCATATTCAACTCCATTCCCATCCCATAGTACAGGAAACCTCATAATTAATCTTCTGCTATCTGGGTCTTTAGGAGTCTCTAGGAAGAAGCCAAGGTTGATTCGTCTGCCAAACGCCACCAATGTGCTGTCTCAGCAGCACGTGGGGTGTATGGTGGACACGAGACAAGCACACATCACAGGCACAGGGGTCTCAGAGATGGCTGGGACACCTGACCCCTCCTTCATGCTGTGCTTCTGAGCTTCCTTTTGTTCTCAGGGCAATGAAGAGACAGGAGGGCAGAGAAACTCATTCTTGTGGTAAAAACTCTAATGGAGATAAAGTGTTGCAAATCTAACTCTTCGGTTTGCAGTCTGCAGGGTGTACACCTCTCGGGACATACCAAATGCATAGTCAGGGTGAGAGGATTAAATAGCCTCTAGTAACAATTCAGATGACTGATCCTCATATTGATTGCAACTCTCACATATGTAATTTTAATTTTGAAAATGTTACTGGGTATCTGAATCCCAGATTGTCCATCCACTGTGCTTAAATACGCTTGAAAGTCTGTCTTTCTGATTCAGGACAGAATACACTCCTATTTCACTCTTTGATAATTTTAATTTTTTTTCAAAGTTGGAACAGAACAGCTGCTTAAGGTAGCGCTCAAAAAGCACTTCATATCCAAATGACTGACACTTAATGAGGCACAAAGACTGCAGCAAGTGCTCCCTACAAGGACACAGTGCTCATGACTGCGTGTTTTTTATTAGTATTATTATTAAAAACTCACCTAAGAAAGTACATTGAAGAAAATTATCTCAACTATTCCTTAAAAAAAAAAAAATCAACCTTAGAGATCTTATCTGCTGAATACAGAAAAATCAGTTGATTAATGTCAGAATCATGTTGAATTTTAAAGTGAATTGAAACAGATATTTTTAAGCAAGATATTTTTGACAAGGGGACATGGGCTTAAGCTCTGCCAGGGGAAGTTTAGGTTAGATGTTAGGAAGAAATTCTTTACAGAGAGGG
>JANHFX010021606.1:0-17803 GCA_027560015.1 Chloroceryle amazona | reverse complement strand
TAATTGGAGTTGGATCAGGGGTTGGACTCGATGATCTTGGAGGTCTTTTCCAACCCAATCTATTCTATGATTCTAAGCTTTGCAAGAGTTCTGGTTAGGTCGCACTCAAGAAGTACTTTTTCTAGTCAAAGAAATCAGAAACAGCAAGTTATAAGAGGAACGTAAGGCTGTTACTTATAGTTTCAGTGTAATTTAATTACACATTTAAGATAAAATATTTAATAACTATTTCACTGATATTCCAAGTAGCAACATGGTGTACACCTACCAATTTAGCTGAAAATGGTAAAAAACTGTAATCTCAGATTTTGGTAATGTACTTGAATGCCACTTTAACATTCTGACTACACTAACAGGATCTTAAAATTTTATGAACCCTAATATTTTGGGAAGCAAGTGTGGATTCCACAGAACCACATTGTGCTCTTGGAGCTATGAAAACTGTGATGCACAGAGGTAAACCCATCCTTTTCTCTGTCAAGCTAGTTTTGATTAAATTAAGACATTTCATGAAAGGAACAGTTTTCTCTTCTCTGAAAACAACTTCCACATCCTGAAATTTCTCAAGCAAAGAAAACCAAAGGATTTGGAATTATAGCTATTATAACTCACATCTCCAAAGCAAGCAAGCTAGCCTCTGCATCCTGACAAACACTATCCTAGTCACTAGTCTTTTGGCTCTTACAAAATCACTCCCTGCCATTAATCCAAAATTATATTAGGTAAGTCTCTTGCTTTAAAGCTTCCTCTGCAAGTTTCACCCTTACAGCAAACCTGAAAAAGCAACTTTTTTCTTGTGTCCTGAAGAGCGATGACCAGCAGCTCCCAGTGTGTGCCCCCTCATGTGGGGCACCTCAGCCGCTCAGGGAAGAGGCTCCCAAGTCCCAGAAGGGAGCTGAGGCCTCACAGCCACCTCATGGCGCTGCCCCTGAGGGAAAAGCGTCTCCTCGGAAGGACAGATCTAGGCTGCATGCAGACTCCGAGATAAACCAGTACACACCGGTTTGTTTAAACTCTGTCATATAATTTTTCATGAAGTTTTCAAGCCCCTCCAAGAGATCAGCATGAGCCTCTGACAGTCAGACTCTGACTCCCTAAGGTGCATGGAGTATTGTTCTCCCTCAACAAAATGGCAGCTACCACACAAAACTCCTGCACTCCAAGCAGTTTTAAGCACAAGTTCATGTCCGGGATGAGCAAGCATTTCAAGAAGTACCAAAGCGACTCATTTGCACCACATTTGACCAACATGACCCCTCCAAACAGGCATATTTTACATTTGTAATACAGAGGACTGCAGCCTTACTGGTGCCTCAGGCTGCCTCCTCTCCAAGCTGCTCCAGCCCCCGTTGCTCCTGCCTGCCCAGGGCCCCTGCCTCCCTCCCCATGCCACAGCACAGCCTCCTTTACTGCTTGCTGTAGCTGGAGCTGCTGGGCTGCCCAATCTGAGACCCATGCAACTTCCCAATACACTTGGCTGATCTACAGGGCACAAGGGATGCCTGCTGACTTGAGCATCACCACTGTATGTGCCAGGCACATACATACACAAAAATTTCTTCAGGAACTTCCACCCCCCTCAAAAAACCATTCATTCAGGCGGTGACCCAAATGTCTTTACAGCCTCACCATCGCATGGCCTGCTAACCTTTCCCAGATAAGCTTCCTACACCAGAGCCATGGACTAAAGAACCAGGTCCTATGAACAAGACAGACCTTTTCAAAGGCATGAAGGTAACAGATACCAGCTCCAACAGTCTCACTGCAAGTTAATAAATCATACTTTGAAACATAATGCAAGACACTGATTTCCTTCCTTCAAAGGAAACAAAACCAGTTTTTAATACTACATAAAGTAAACAGTTGTACCCTGTCACAATACTTCTTTAGGATGCACACGTAAGTCTATTGTCATAGTAAATGTATCTTGTGATAATCCAGTATTTAATTGGATTAAAGAGGCCTATTTCTGTTAGAAGACATTACAGTCACAATCACAAAACGGATGCCTGTAAGTGTAAAGAATAGAAGATTTTTTTATTATTATTTTTACTGGACAACATGCAGAAGTAAACATGTTTCCAGAATCACAGGAATGCAGCAGCCATTGGCCAAACTACCTCTGCTTCAAAGCAGGCAGACATACAAACAGGCATTAGTGCACTGGCCATGCATGCTTAATGTCACTCTCGCATTGCTCTTCAGAAGAGGGGTTTATTTTGTCTTTGAAAATCCTTTCCAGAAGTTGCCTTTCACTTCTGCATATTTGTACCCAGATCTTGTCTGTAAGCCTGCTTCATGTAAAATGATCAATCTGTGTCCTTTAGCGTGGCTGCTGATCTCTCTGTGAATGCATCCTAGAAATGGACAGCAAGAGCCACCAGGGGAAAGGTGGCAGGATTAATGGGAAAAGGATATAATGCGTAATTCTCACTGACAGACTGATAATTTAATTTAGCAGCTCTTGACTGGTAAAGTAGTACTTAAAGTATATTCACTTTTACTACCAGAAATTAACAGTTTCGATTCTGATGCAGTTTTTAATCATTCCTTCCCACAACAGCTTGCTATCACACATCAACTTTCTTTCTCCCCCATGTATAAATCTATGTACTTGTATGAGTCTATCTACACACCTAAGTCTATTTAGCCAAGATCCAACACTGCTAACACAAGCACCTGGAGAACTCCATGCACATGAACACTCACAGATTTCAAAAACATTCAGATTCTTTTGAAGAAGGGAATATATAAAGGTTTTTCCTCTTTTTAAGTGTAGACTGAAACTGGGTTTGAATTGTGAATCCTCAAAATAGGAACTGAGAAGTGAAAACCTCAAGATGATCTAAAACCACAGAGTGTCTATGAAGAGAGTTTTCTGCCCATAAAAAACTCAAATGATTTCTTGCTTTTCAGTTATGGACAGACTAGCACAATGCATGTGCCACAGAAATGAAACATTTATTTCTGCATTAAAAAGCTCAGCCCTTTTTTTGTGTGTGTGTGTCCGTACAGCACGTTCCCTGATTATGGTTCATAGTGAAAATTAAGACATGTAAAGCTTTAAGTCATTTTCTTAAAGGTAGGTGTTCAGTCACCATTTCATTTGATATTGAAATTCCCTATTAACTCCATAGAAAACTTGACATAGACTCTAAAATCAATTAAATATGACTATGTTGAATGGTGCAGTATCTTTAAATATTGATTATATCATTACTTATGCCACACTAAGCTGAACGCTTAACAATAATTTAAGTCTGGACACACGCTTTTATTAAAGCATATCTACAGAGGGCTGGGAATTTAGGTATACTCCACAAAGCTCCTTCCACATCCACCAGTCCATCAGAGGTCTGTAGCTGCCTATCATACTTTTCTTTAAAAATAAGAAAGTACTGTATGATCTAAGGCACCCACTCATGACTGGTTGTGACTGAAAGAGAAGTTTCTGAGTTGTCTAAACAAGACGACCTAGTGGTTGACTTCAAGATCAGTATGACACAGGAAGGATCCATATATAGATTTCCAGGGCAGAAGTTGGCCTGCTTTCTTTAGAGGCATTTAGTTGTGTAAAAGTCCTTAAATGCTTATGGATGAATTAGAAAAGCAAGGATGCAGGTTTACAGTGTCTTGTGGTAAAACCACAATATCACAAGTTTTCTTCAGCTGCATCACCAGCACAGCACCTGCTGCTAAACAAATGCTTGTTTTTGTAACCAGTTGTTTGGTATTCAGCAACAGTGATAGATGAGCACTTATCATCAGCATTTTAAGCTGATCATTATGGGGAGCTGTCCCATTCCACGCTGCATGGTGTCATTTTAATTAGTGCCCTACTGCTTTGTCAAGCATATTAAAACAGTAGCTTTAAGTTTTTCCATGTACTCTTCAACTGAAGTTATACAGTGCACATCACACAGAGAATGGATATTCAGACACAACATACAGTCTGTACGATGGGAGGGAGGATAAGGTATAGTGAATGGGTAATTCATCTCTAAGTAGATAATTCACAAGTGAGGAACAGATATCAAATCTTTCCTTACCAATGAAGAAACACATAAAACATTGGCCAGCTGGTGGCATATTTAAGCAAATGCTTTCTTTTATTTTTATTTCTACTTCTATTTCTTCTATTTTTATTTCCTGTTAATTCTAATTTAGGAATGCAGTGGCTCTACCTGTGACTGGGAGAAGGACTGTGTGAAAACAGTGATTGTTGTTAAGCAGATGCAACCAATTTTTGCTTGAAGATCAAGACCATCTCCTGCTCTTTTTGGAATTAAATTTCCACAAATCAGTCAAGAGACCATCTGAGAAAACATTAGTAACTATGGGCTGGGGAAGAGCTTTTGAAAGCTCAAGATGTAAGCTGTGCTTCTATAAATCTTGCCCTTTCTTGCTCAGCCATAAACATATTGTCTCCTATTTCCAGTGGCTGGTTCAAATCAAACCAAGAGCAGCTTCTAGCTTTTCTTTGTCAACAGTATACCCTTGAGAATACAGGCTCTTAGTGGAATATCAGACTGAAAGTTCTGCTTTCTGTGGTGAAATCAAGAAGTGTTTGTAAGCCTGAAACATAGTATGGCATATTCTGTTCTGACAAATGCTTTCTCTCAATGATGTTATTAACTAGAGGTTTGAAAGACCATTATTATAAAATGCTTTATAAGTGTTATCACTGTCAGACTAGAGGAAAAGGTGAACTAGAAGAAAATCCCTAAGAGATATTTTACACAGTACTTGTCACTATTTATCTACGGTTAAATTTCTGAACACAAAATACTTGGGACCTTGGCTTTTTTACCACTGTCTTATTAAAAAGTTAAGAATCTAAATGACGTGTCTTCTTCACAGGCTTGTGTCCTTCATAGCACGGTCGTATGATCCATAGCCAATGCTACAAGAAAATGAGCACATGTAGTCATCACAAGTGTCATTCTGGACTGCAGGCACCTGGCATAAACATCCTCCATGGAGAGCAGTGGCTGCTGCTCCTTTAGTAGTTCACTTTTAAACTAACAAACTGGAGAACAGCTCAGGACTGTCACAAAGGCTGTGTGGATTAGACCCAGCCTTGGGAGCTGCTCCTCCATTATTACATAGCACTGGACACTTGAGTTGCCCGTGAGGAGAAAGCAGATTCCAGACTCGTGTGATTCTTTTTGGTAAAACAGGGAAGTTCACACAAAGGTGTAATGTTTTTTTAACAGTTTATGACACCCAGCCTAGAAGAAAAGATTAACTATTGAAAACCGAGCTTATCACATAGATGACTTTTAAAAAAACTCCCGTGTTACCGCATGCAATTCATAGATCTGTTGGATGAGTGAGGTACACCAACACATACCCCCCAAATCTTTCCCTCCTGTGTGCAGTGGATTGGAAAATTACAGCACAATTATTATTAAAATAGCAAAGGAGCACCCAGTGCTGTGCATATGGTATTGTTTCAGCCAGGAATATCCCTAGGCTATCTCCAGCAGCCCATACATGGAAGCATCAGTTGCAAAAGCATGTTCGTCACTATCGTTCTCAAACCAAACTACTGCAGCTACTAGAACTCAACCACACAAGTATCCAGGACAAATTTTGTGGAAACATAACTCTACAGGATATGAAAACTTAGAAGTAAAAGACAGACCAGATTACAGCATTAATTGAAAAATATTTTTGTGCAATTAGTCTAATTGGTAAAGCTCTGGACTACGCATCAGTCAAGGTATAAATTCCATTTCTAAAGCTAGTTTGCCTGTGTCCCTTTAAAAAGTCATCCTAATGTGAAGCCAATGAAGTTTCACACACATATGCTGCAGAGCATGCTACATAAGAGCCTATTAAGAGAACAAATCTAACCTGATGGATTTGTAGCAAAGATTTACATGATAATCCATCAAACCAAGCATGAGAACCACCATATAGGTCACCTAAAGAATCATCAGTTATTAGAAGGTTTTTCTGCGCACCATTCAAGAATTTGGATCCCACAAGTAGAAATCTGATTCCCAGAATGTTACAGACTTTTTAACCTCTCATATCTCTGCTGCTGAAGCTGTTTGCTCACACAGAGCCCAAGGACAGTCTTCCAGAGCACTGGCTCCATTCTTACTGCAATCAGTAGCCAGAAGAAAGCTCTTCGAGTTGTTTCTCCTCATTCCTCTCCCTTGCCTTGTTCATTCAGGGTGGAGACTTTTGAGGAAAGAACTGTGCTCTAAGCTTTTATACTCCCTGACTGCAGTCTTAGGTAAACATGCTCTTTAAATATAACATGAATATATTTTATCAACCTTTCACTTTACGCCTTGACTTAACAGCAAAGCATAAGATTTCAGTGTGTATGTTTTGCTGACTTTAACTCTGGTTCAGAAGGTAAACTTTCAACTTATTATTTTCTCTTTGTACAACCCAGTCAAAGACAGACATATTTTAGTGATGTGGAAATTGATGAATGATACAAACTGAAAAGGCCATTCACCAGCAGCCCCATCAAAAACTTCACCTCTCAGTGAACTTAAAACCAAAATGAATTAATGTATACTTGTGAAAGGTATACAGTTACTACGCTCGGAAACCTTTATTGACAGCTCATAGAAAGCTGATATGTACATATCAAGAGATTTTACAATAGTGTAATAAACTGAAATACTGTTCCCACACTTGTGCCATAGTCTGGGACTATGGCTTGTCCCCCCACTCTTTTGTAGTAAGGAAAAAAAAAAAAAAAGAGGCTAAAAAAAGCCCCCAACAAAATACTATGGAAGATGTATACTTGACATAATGGAAGTTCTTATCTGCATTATTCTAGACTGCAGATCAGGTAAGGTAGAAGTGTACATTGCAGTCAACTGTACCATGTATTTTGCAATGTACCCATGGAGCTAATGGTGACTTCCCACTAACAGGTCATGCCACAACCCATCTAAAGCACTGATTTGTAAAAAAACTTATTTTCTAAATACAATATTCTGGAGCTAAAATCAGGAAAACAGACTGTGGCAAACAGAGATGGAGGCTTTTAATGCCTAACCTTTCATTGCTGAAGATTCAAGATGTTAGAAAAGAATTTTCAAGAGCATTCAAAGAGACTGTATCTTTAAAAAAATGTAATGGAGACTAAACCAAGCAATGACTTCAAGAGAACCGGTGCTTTTACATGTCCTCCTTTCACTCAGAAAAGGGTATTTTTCCTGGTGACAATGAATTTCAGTTTTGATGTTTGTTTTCCAGCAAGTATTTGGGTCTTGCAACAAATACAAGGGATTGGCAAGAGAGCTTGTTTGGTTGGTTTTGTGTTGGTGTGTTTTGTTTTTTTTTTTGTCTGGTTGGTTGGTTTCTGTTTGTTTGGGTTTTTTGTTTGGTTTTTGTTTGGCTGGTTTTGTTCCTCCCCCCCAAATCTTCTTTACCTAATGAATGTCCAGCTGGGTTCTGAAAACTCTGGACTGTGTCTCTAAACTCTCAGCACAGTAAATGCAGTGCCAGGTTTCCATGCAGGTCTCCATGCTGACTGAACAAATGCCATCAATACTAGTGCCAGGCTTGTTCGTGCAAAGAGTAAGACTACAGAACAAAATCAGAAGCCTTCTTCACACAGCTTCAAAGGTGAGATTGAGAATCTGAAATATATTATTCAACTGGGAAGAAAGGAGAAGAGAGATTATAGTATAAAAACATTAAATAATAATGATGCATTTCTAAGAAAAGAAAGGAGAGGAAATAATAGCATAGATACTCACAGCAGAAAGTCTCCCTATCCCCCAGGACATCGCAGCAAGGGTAACACAGATAACAAGGCATCTGCTGATCAATAAGATGCTCTCAGACTGTTCATTTATGCATTAATGAAATGTGTGCAGCAGTTCACTCAGCTGATAGAAGCTCCCACAGGGGACTATGACCAGGGGAAAACAAATGATCAAAAAAAGTAAAAGTGATTAGAGGGAAGAAAAAAGGCAATGAAGTGCAGACCAAACTGTCAGACTGTCCCTGTCATCTCTGTGTGCCACCCTTCCTCTCCACCACTTCACAGGGGATAGCAAGGAAGTGTCCCAACACGCAGACTTCAGTCTATATGCAGAAAAGCAGCCTGGGTTTCACCCAGTCTAAACCACTTTATTTTAACAGTGTCCTGCACATGGATACTTTGGTTTAAGCCAACAGAAATCACTCCTCTAGCAGTTAATGTCAAAAGCCTGACTCTAGCTTTAGAAACCCTAAGTCCATTGAGTGCATCCTTAGCTTTAAGGCCACTTGGGAAGAAGTCAGACTGGATCCAGTGACTACTATCATTATCCATGACCTCTACTAACAGCATCAGGCCAAACCCCTGAAGTCAGACAGCTGCTGTACGAAACCCTATACTCATTCCAGCAATAAGCACAGCATCACCTAGACCTCAGTAACTGGAGCCCCTGCACTGGTCCATGTTCAGTGCTGCATGGCTTCAGTTATTTTCTGTTTTCACCACCTCTAAAAAAATCCCAAACAGCAACAAATCATCTTACTGCCTCCTCCAGCCTCTTGAGGAGAAAAGCAGCCTTCTGTGTGTTTAGAGAAGCAGATGATGCTTCAGTTGGTAGCATGAATTCACTATGGCACACATACCTTTGGGCAGCATGTGAGGGAATCATGTTGCTGTATATGTAGGGTGTTGCGTTTTTTAAAAAATGATTTTGTACCTAGTGAGGAAGATAGTTTGCCATTAGAGAATCTCATGGCTTCTCACAAATGAGGTCAAGGTCAGTAATTCTGGCTGCTATCTGCATTCCAGCTAGGTTTCTGCTTGCTTAATTTCATCCTTTAGCTACTGCCTGTGACAATCGGGCAACTGTGCTGTGAAATAACATCATTTTACCACAAAAAGAACTGCTACGTCAGTGACTGGACTAATGATACAACAAAATAGTTTGTAAAATGTACATGGCAATGAAAATCTCTTTAGAAGCAGATGACCTTATTATAATAGAACTTGATTCTGAGTATCAAGGTGTGCCCTGCACAGCAGCAAAAGGTATTGCTGATATACCCACAAGCACACTTAAAACATACGTAGTGCAGAATCATTTTCAGCAGAGCCCAGAGACGACAAATCTGCATGTGTAGGCTGTCAAAGGCAGTGCAATTCATTTCACTATAAAAAGGAGAGAAGAGCGATGTTCCCCGTCTCTTCCCAATGAAGCATTTTACAGCACTGTAGGTGTACACACTATGCATGGAATTGTGTGGCTTGTTTTCCCTTGCAGAGAGCTGTGCTTAGAAATAAATAAAGTGTATCAGATGGATACACTATATTGGGAGATAGAACTCATTTCTGAGTTGTATCTTGAATGAGTTTGTGCTGCTTCACAAATGAAAGAAATGAATCTAAGGACAGCAGAAACCAAAATGGCAAAAGTTACAAGCAGGGCACAACTGCGACCAGCAAAGGGAGAATTTGTCTGCAGCTTCCCATCACTGAGTCTTTCCCAATTGACTGAAAGCTAAAGCAGCAGCTCCATTAGTGTTTTATACAGGTCACAAATCAATGTGAAATTTCATATGCTTTGCTTAGACACGAGCACAAACATGTTTGCGAATATTTATGCACATATGTAGAGTGTATGTAAGAATACAGTGAGATAAGGGCACCTCCTCTCTATCCAGATTTGCATGAAGTCAAACAAAATTGATGTGGTATTTGGCAGGGAATGTAGAAGGATTCACAGAGCCATGCCACCAAACTCATCAGCTGAAATATTTCATTCTGTTATTGGAAATAATTATTCTCACTCTCTAGAAGTCTCCTTGTATTTTGTGAAGCAAACAGAACTGCACCAGTAAAGCCATTCAGAATATAAAGTGTTATGGCAAAAAAGTATCTTGAGAATAAAACATAGGTACTGAGATCATAAGTAGGTTAATCACTCTTCTGTCTGCAGCTGTATTTCCTCTCTCCAAACATTCTTACCACATGTCTTTGTTTTTACCTTCCTTCAATAATCAAACATGGAGAACACATTCTGGTTTAGTTCAGGGCTACTCATGACTTCCAGGATTTAGCAGCAGCTTTCAGTTACCAAAGAAAGGGAAATTTCCTTTGCTTAACTCACCCTGTGCTGGTCCCAGTAGTGCCTGACTTGCAATCTCAGCCATTCTGTTTTCCACTCTCTGCTAAAAGGGTAGACTTCTGTGTACATTTTTGTCATCCTTTTAAATAAATACTGCCTTAGAATGAGGGAGATTCCCTATCATCCTTGCTAGTTTTATGTAGTTTTACCCAAACTGAGAAAATAGCTGTGTACCTTTACCTACTGCAGGGAATCACAAGATGGAGACAAATTTTTTGCTTTAAAGAAAGGTCCTCCTCAGTGTTCCAAAACTACTAGTTGTTACAGGGGTGAGAACTCTGATATTTCCCCAAATCTTGTAAGTCAGTTCTCATATGACTTCAAAAGATGGATTTAGCTCCTAAAACACTTCTGAGGTGGCATCTCCATAAGCAACACCCCTATCTATAGGGCTGTGCTGATTCTTGGAGGGGGCTGGATACATACAGTAGAACGTATCTCCTTCATCACAGGCAGCAACCCACATCAGGCTGATTGCTCATAAGCATTCACCATCTTACTGGCATCACAACACAAGAAATCAGGACACCAGGGCTGCCAAGCAGCCATTTGAACTGGGGTAGCTGGTGCTCCATCTTTCTTAAATTCAGGCCCCCAGTTCAAAAGAACTGCAGTGCAGTTGAGGTTGGGATCGTTTCCATGCCCATCTGAAGTAGGCTGTGTTCTGACTGAGACAAGAGTGTAGCAGGGTTTAGCTCTAGGGTAATGACAAGTGATACCACTTCAGACCCCACAACCTTCATTAATTTAATCATTACTGCAAGCAGCATCACTTCATCTAAAAATAAATCACTTGAATGAGAAGAAAGTTTCCAAATTTTATGTTTCTATTTCTTTTTAATAAAGCTCAAGCTTGCTAACAATATGCTGCAGCACAATGGAAAATTCTCATTTATAAAATAAAGTAAAATCTATCTGGTGTGTGGGAAGAAGATAAGGGCTGTTTATCAACAGGAATAAAATGACTGCAATTGGAAATAAGATGCTGGATATCATTCATTTGCAGACTGCACAGCTGCAATTAGCAAAACAATGAAGGTATTCACCGTTTCAAAAATCTTAGTGCACTGATGCATCTTGCTAAAACTATCTGCAATGAAAGGTTCCGCCTCAGAACAGAACTCATTTTGAACACAGAAAATTTAAAATTCATCTAAAGTATTTGTATTCTCACTCAAATGCATCTATTGAAGTGATGTATGTATTCTGGATACTTGCACACGAGTATATGTGCTTATACTTCCCTGTGATAAGACTTCAGTCATTTTTATTTTCTATTAAATATCTATATAATTGACATAAAAATTTTTTATCTCATTCCATTCAGCACGCACGGTCATTTATAGATCTAGACACAAATACCATCTGAAGTGAGAATACAAAAATAAAGCTTTTTTCCTTAATGTGCAAATTTATAAACTCTTTCTATAATTTATTTTGTAATTCCCTTTCTAACACGTTGTACTTGCATTTAATATCACTTCAGCTGAAGTACAATGTAAATTTCTCACCAGAAGACTCCATCTTCAGGAGAAATGTCTGTGTTTCATCTTCCTATCTCCTATTTAGCATTTTTCAAATTAAATCTCCTCTAGATGAATCCAGTATATTGCTCTGCAGTTATTGAAATTTATGAACATGTTTAAGTTTTTTCATACTGCTGTTAACCATTATGATTACCTCCTTTAAATCTTTCATTTTATAGCTATCACTTCAGCAGACTGTGTTGGTGACATTCATGAATTTCTCAGATTGCAACCGTGACTGCACTTAACATTTCAGGGTAGAGTTATGCTTCCTAAACCATTCCTTGGTTGTCTGCTTTAACCTCCTGCTCCACTGAATCCCCAACTGTTCTGTCATCAATCTGGCAGAAGGCTTCTGTTTTGGGGAATTACTGTCATGGGCTGTGTGGCACTTTGTCACCTCTGCTTCCACTGTACAGAGAACCCAGTGGCGTTTGTTCTAAAGAGCTCCCGACCCACAACTGGTGCAGTAACACCAGCTCATTGTCAAAGCACACGCCATGCTAAGGGGCAGGAGCGTGGATACCCTACTTCCTTTGTAGCTTACACAAGTAACAACACACATCTAGCCCAAAGCTGTGCACTGAAGACTAAGATCAGCCTATGACAACAGCACTGGATCCAACCTCAAATGGCTTTAGATGCTGAACCATGTCAGGAAGGCATATCCATCCCTGATCTTCTTCTGCCTGAGACTTAGACATTGAAAACTTGTGTTGAAAATGAGAAATTCTCATCAGGGGGGGTTCACAGTACTGGTGTTTTTCAAACTACGGTCCAAGAATCCCCAAGTACTGCAAAAGGGATGTGAGGAAATGCAAGTCTGACATCAGGACACTTGTATTCCCTTCCCAGATGCCTGCATTACCTTCCTGGCAAACTTTTGGTTTCTTGACACACATCCCTCCCCAAACACAACACACACATATGCACACACACACAGAGGCAGATACTGGGGGGAATTCAAAGAGGACTTGCCTGCTAGGTGAAAGTGTATCCATTTCTCTCACCATTACATTTTTTTTTGCAGCTACAGCAACTTTTGCCAAACACCAACAAAAAGGAGAAACGGCAGAAGATAAATCAGCAGTCAAGCATGCAAGAGAGCCCTCCCAAATAGGAAAGCTGACCTTTCCAAAATACACAGAATTCCAGTTCTACTCTCACTTACACAACCAAACCCAAAGCTGATGAAGAAACAAACTATACAACGAATATGAAGACTTCTTTTTCTTCTCCCCAGATCTTTAAACATAGAGGTTCTCAGGGCAGGGACCAACTTAACACACAAATGCATTCTTGCAGCTAATCCTGTAGTGCAAACCCCTAGTCAGCATCTCTCCATCTTTAAAATACAAGCACTTATAGCTCCTAGCAAGGAAAAACAGAAATTCTACGCAAAAACTATAGAATATTTGGTAGTCATTGTTAGTAAATGTTATTTTTTCTAAATACTAATGACACTAGGGATATACTATGTTAATTCACACCCAGCTAAACCAGGTGATGCTGCAGTCTGTGGCCGATAGTGCCATCTCTTTCGGAGCTGTGCTTCAAAGCATTTAAAAAGCCTTCTGTAGTTGTACATGCCGGTATGCAGATACATACTGCACTTTCCTATAGTTAAAGTTTCATTTAAATTCTGAGACGATGTGTCTAAACTGGTAATCACACATCTCAGCAGCAACCAACCAGACACAGAGCTCATTACCATGCTCTCTGTTTGCTTACAGCATAAATAACTGGAAGTCAAACAGGTGGAGGTAAAGCAAAGCTTACTAGTGAAAAGATAACGGCATTTTCAGATGCAGCCCCTGCCTTCTGCTCACCACTGAGCCACTGACGGTGTTCTGCTGCAGGTGCTGCCCTCTCCATCAGCATACTGGCCAGTGCAGTGGATGTGCGCTGGCTCTCCAGAGCCCAGAGCTGGAGTTGAGTAGATCTGTGTTTACAGACAGCAAGATCAGCTGCACTTCATTGCAGCTTTAAGCAGATGTGACTTAAATACAGTTTGAATCATACAGAGAAAAGTCAGAACCTCAGAAGTTGAATAAACAATTAAACTGAATAATTGAACTTGATTAGTGCCCAACAGGTCTACTTATTTGCAGAGTAAAACAAAAGTTACGCTAGAAACACCAACTACTCTGAACATGCTGCTTTTAGGTACAATTCATACATTTCTCCCAGCTCCACTTCCTGGTATCTTACTAGCCCTTACCTTACCACTTAATTTTTCCTGGTTATAAGCAGTGGTAAATCACCATTAAAAAGAAAAATAAAGTTTCAAATTTATTTTTAAAAGGTAAATTTGATACTAACATGGTTTCTTGTAACATCAGTTGCTAATGATATTAAAACTACCATCTTCCACAAGAACATTCTCCATTTTTTTCACATTATGCCTGATACCTGCTAAAAATATTTGGTTTAATGTTAAATTAAAACAATTTTTAATAAGGTAAGTTTTTCCCCCCACATTTCTTGCTAGGGTGCATATACTTTGCTCTAGCTCATTTAACTACATCTCAGTGGAAAGAAGGAGCAAAGACCCTGCAGTGAAAGGTATTTTTTAATTGAAGTTTTGCTTAAATAAATTGGTATATCAATGACTGAGAGCAAAATACAATTAGAATAGTCATAATACTGAATACAAAACCTCCTACAAAACATCTCTAATCTACTTGCTTGTCAATTAGGAGGTATAATCAACATTTGTAATTCTGGTTTAGAAAAAAATGCAAGACCCTGGCCACTTCCATGTCCAGTCATCAGGTTCATGTACCCAGCATGAGATCGCTGATTGCGAAGTACAGTTGACCATGATTTTGACAGAAAGCTTCTTTTTGTTGGCAACTATGGATCACAAGGTAGTTTTAGTGATTATGGGTTCCCCAGCACCATTTCTGCAATCAGATTAACATCCTCCTGTACACAACAGTACAGGACATTTCACTTCAGGGTGCCTTCAGATGCTAAAACAAAATTAGTCCCTACAGGCAGGCAGGTCTAGGGTTCTGATTCAGCCAGGTGCTGCAGCACGCTCCTAAATCTGACACGGGGATTTTAGCAGCTTCAGAGTACTTCAGTTGGCACCAGCCGATCTCCTGAATCAAAGCCTTTGATGTTTGCGTGACAGAAGGAGCTTTATTAGAAACCAAACATGTCTAGGGTAGTAAGTAACAGGCTAATACATCAGTAATCCCTTGGCCATCTTCCTGACCGTGTTCACTTGTACGAGCAAGCACCTTGTGAAACAGATTCAAACTGACCAAACAGACACATCTAACTTACTAAAGGGCACTGCTGATTCATCAGCCATGTAATGAATTAAGTGACTGCAGAAGAATTCTCATTTCATAAACAATGAAAATGGATTTTTCTTTATACTAATGGCAGAACAAAAGTCTATCCAGTCTTTCCTGTTTAAAATAGCTTGCTTACTCAACATCAGGAAAGAAACTTACTCTACCATGTCAATCACAAACCATAATTTATTACACGCCTGTTTGATTTGCCAAGTTAGTACAATTACATGCTGTTGCTTCTAAATACAATTTAAGGAAAGGCAGGTATCAAAAAATACACACACATTCTGATTCATTGGTATGCCATGCAGCCAAAGACTTGTAGAAGCTGTTAATGATACATGAATTATGTATGCTACAGCTCAATATAACATTTGGTGTGATTTAAACAGCATGAACTTTTACTGAAAGTCATTTTGATTCTGTGATGTATTACACTTCGAAAACCCTTAGCAGGAGGAGGGAATTGAATGATGTTCTCTGAAAGCTTTTATTTGTTAAGCATACACAATGCAGCTGCAACTAGATCCTAAATAATGGCAAGGAGTGAAATTAAAAATCTGATATAAAATTAGGTTGCTGAACAGCCTGATTCCTAGTGTGTCAGTGAGGGAATGTGAAGTAGCAGAGGGGAAGAATACAGACAGCAATCAGCCATTCTCTCTCGCTTATGTAGCAGCTGAACTTTATGCAACTGTACTAATATTTCCCATTTTAAACATCACTGTTCAGCTAAACATTTCACTCTGCAACAGCCAACAGTTGGAGCTCAGTCCCGTGATTAGGCTGCCATGTCAATAATGAAGCTATGAATCACTAGCAGAAAGAGCCATCCAGTTGCTTATAAAGGGTGAAAAAGGAATTTGCCTAAATACATTAACTCAAAACTTAAATTCAAGAAGGCAAGGAAAGTTTAAAAGACAGGTGGATAATGTGATCCTCATTTTCATTTTATCTTTAAAATGCAAAAACTGTTCGGAAAGAATTTAAGGACACCTGAACGTGACAGCACCTATTTCTGATGTCCACGGAGAGCTTTAAGGAATAATCCATTTCCTACTTCATATGTATCTACAGTACACCTACAGAGAAAGGTATTATTAAGATTTATAAAATTTCTCCATGGACAAAGATATTTATTTACAACCTCTATTGCTCCAAAATGTGGGTTTATTGTGGTGATATTACAAAGAAGCCTTTTCAGTGCACAAGCAGAAACAGGGATTAATTTTATTAACTAAGTACCAGAATTTCTCTCCTTACTGTAATATTTGGGGTTTTCTATCTATTTTTACCTATCTCCCCTATCGCTTATCAAAGAGAAATCTGCCTTTGAGATAGCAGTGGGTACAGGAATAGCCCAATTAACCACATTTCTGAAAAACCTGTCTTGAAACCAGCAGGCAATGACGTAAACCAAGTATTTCCCCTGGTTTATGGATGGAAATAGCAGTGGTATCCTCAACATAATTTTAAAAACTTGCAACCTAGGAGAGAAGGTTGAAGGTTGGACTTGATGATCCTGGAGGTCTTTTCCAACCTTGATGATTCTATGATTTGAAAATAACAGATCTCGGACCTGACAACCCAATGGCTTTCACAGAGAAGCGACTCCATCGTACAAAAGCTTAAATTTACCCATAAAACAGGATCATCCTTTCAGGGTCAAATGGGAACATATGGAGGTTTTCTGAATGAATTAATCCCTTCTCGTGAAGTTTGAGACAGAGCATTAATATTGTGATTTTTCCCAGACAATTACAAACTGATGCAAAGCATGATGCTAAAGACTATCAGTTATCTTTTCCACAACCCCCTAACAAGGGCAGCCTCTTTTAATCCTGAGAACAAGCTAGTCAGGGACTTACTGAAATTTTTGTGGGAGGGATAACATTGCTTCGGCATAACCTACTGGGAGTTGGCCACTCAGTACAATCTGACATAAATAACACCTATAATTGTCTACTAGAAATATAGTCTCAAAAGATAGAAGGGCACAGAACCTTAACCCAAGAAAATGATGTGAATAAACAATTCAAGCATAAGCTCCCCAGACCTAGAAATGCTGGAGGTACTCTCTGGAAAGGACAGTTCTCTAATGCTTTAGATACGAACTTCAGAAAATCTTCCAAGAATTTTGCCAGACATGGCATCCACTGCAGAATTAAAATGTGCATACAGCTACTTCCTCTACACACAGAAAGAATTTCTAATAATAGGAAAATCTTATAAAATTAAATCAATGTGAGTACAAGTAGATGCCAAAAAATAGAAATTCCCTTAAGTGTGCTTATTCCTACAATACTGGGTAAAGGTTCCGAGTTTTGTCAGGTATGTATGTTTGGGGAATATTTGCAAAGAGTGCTATTTTCAGCAAAGGCATGGTGACACTTGCTCTAGTAGCAGATCACCAACAAAATTACTTCCTATAATAGAGGTTCTGCTTTGACACAAAATGATCGCAAAACATGTGATCATATATCAGATACAAAGCTCATCTTTACATGCTTACAAATAAAAGAAAAAAAACTCCTCTTAGTAGAATTTTCAAGATTTCAAAAACATTCTTGTTTTGTATCCCCTGTAGCACTGTTTAGGGACTCTGATTTGATGAAGTTCCTCCCGTTTGTCACAATTTAGGGTCAGGGCAGCCCCTTAAGACCTATAACAGATGCTCTCTGTAAACCCCCTTCCTTCCCCAACAGGGAAAAGGGAATAAGGCAGAGAGACCTGGCCATTAGAAAAGGGAACCACAACAGCTTTAATGAAAATGAAAATAATAAAACTAGAATATTTTCAAATATATACAAAACCAGTACCAAACCCAACCCCCCCAGTGGTAATTACATCCCCATCACCACTG